>JANHGB010020023.1:0-21173 GCA_026283785.1 Coracopsis vasa
CGCCTTGGGCGGGAAGCCCGCCTCGCGACGGTCGTGCTCGACGGTCGGGTTGAAGGCCGCGATGGCCAGGCCCGCGCTCGTGCAGTGCGCCGGCTGGCGGCTCCGGCCCCCAGGAGGTGACGGTGCGCTACACCTTCAACGAGTGGCTTTCCTTCTTGGACGTCCCGGCCGCCCCGCTGCCCCCCGACCCGCCGGCCGAGCGCTACTGCTTCACCCTGCCTGTCCCGCCGAGCCTGCGGGAGGGCTCGGCCCTTCACTTTGCCATCCGGTACCGCGGCCCGCAGGGCGAGTTCTGGGACAACAACGGCGGCCGCAACTACACGCTGCGGTGCTGCGGCTGCCCCGAGAGAGCCCCCCGCGATTGATGGGCGCCCGACTGGGAGGGCAGGGGCAGGCGGCCGCAGCCCCGCGCCCGAAGGCCTTCTCTGGACGGTCTTACCCCGGAGAGTCCCCCAAACCTGGTGGTTTTTGAGCGGCCTCTTCGTTTTTTCCAGCTAAGGATGGACGTGCATAGTGTCGCGTTGCTGTGGCTTGTGGAATCGTTTTCCTTTTATTTTGTGGAGAGAAGAAGAGACTGAGTAGTGTGGGCTTTGCTTTTCCCCTCTTGAAGTGAATTTTTGGGGTCTTGATTCAGGCTTGACTGCACCTACCTGATTAGTCAGAGCTGCACAGAGCGCTGGTGTGAAAACTTTGTGATGTGTTCGCTCCAGATGTAACTTTGGATCCAGGTTTTCCTGTTCTCACATCCATTTCAGAGACAGTACTGCTTCAGCAGTGGTGTGCTTTGTGTTTTCAGTTATTTTGTTAGTTGAATGGACTCCATGACAATACGATTCGCTGCTGTGAGCACCCGTCAACCTCACGACAGGCTTGCTTGTCCGTACCACCTTTACTGTGCCTGCGGCATCCCTGAACAACAGCCTGTTTTGGGGCTGGCTCTGGGGCTGAACTGGGCTGCTCTGGTTTTTGTCACTCAGCACACTTCGATACCGCTCCCTGCCTTCCCCAGGCCTGTGCGCACATCCCTCCTGGCTAATAGCAGCCAATAGGGACTTCTGCAAAAATGTTTTTGCTTAAAATAGACTGGTGACTTCTTCTCACGCAGATGAGAAGTCTAAAACCGGGACAGAGGAGGAGTTAAAGCATTTGCTGATGCTGCATTTATCAGGAGAACTTTGGTAACACCTTTGAGTAACGCACTGTGAAGTAAAAGCTGGTGTCCGTCTTGCACACAGTTCGTCATTTCCAGGTTCGGGGAGTGGTGACTGGTTTGGATGACCTTCTCCCACAGGAGGATGCAACACAGAGGGTGTCCTCAGTAACAAATGAAAACAAGTGCCTTAGTTCAGCTCTCCTTGTATTACATTTTGCACCACATTTCTCAAGTATTTCTAATTTATTCAGCTTATTTTGCTACATACTTTTCAGTGTTTGTATGTTGCTGGGAAAGGGATTTGTTGTGCTCACGGTTGGGCTTGTCACACTGGGCACTTGAAATGGTTTCTGTGGTCTTCACTCTTGCCCTGCAAGCTTGGTTGACTACTACTGGTGCCCCAGGCCCTGAAATTAAGCAAAAAGTACCAATGAGAATGGGTTTGTAAGAATAAAAAAAGCTTTAAAAAAGTTAAAAACCTCACCATTACACATCCTTCTTTTTCCGTGTAGCAAAATATAATGGGATACTTACTGGTTTTGCAACCTGGCTGCGCTCCTGCCCTACCATGTGGGGTGCAGAGAGGCTCGAGCTGTTGGTGTGCCTCACTGTAACCGGGGGTGTTGCCTATCCTTAGGCACCAAGGCAAATCACCCTGTGAGTCCATGAGGGCCCTGTATGCTCTTGGTAAGGGGCATCTTGGGCAGAGCTGTGATGTGAGGAACCTTTACGAGCATGGGTAGCAAACAGGCAGGTGTCAGTTGAGTTTTGTTCTGGCTCTTCTATAGCTTTGACTCCACTTGTTTTCTTCTGATACAGCGTCTTAAAATTGAGGGTAGTGTTTTTGATGAAAAGATCAGTACATAAGACACTGCCAGAACACAGAAAATCCTGTGTCATGGATGTATGTTCTTCAGCAAGGCCTTGGAAGATTACTTTCCTTTCAAAAAGAGAGCCTACTGTGAGTTTTCTCACGTCTTCATTTCCTCTGAAGATGTAGAAGATGTAAACATGTGAAACATCTCAAAGCCCATTACGAGCACCTTAGGAAAAAGATCGTCTTTATGTAATTTCCCATTCTTGAAAGTGAATCTTCCAATAATCTGCCTCTTGGGAGAGCTGGTTCAGAATCAGAGCTAGAAGCTGGGGGTTTACTGGGGAGATGACATGAAGCAGAGTCAGCTTCAGAGTTAACTTCCGCAGTTCTGCTGACACAGGCCCTGCTTCTGAAACACAGCCTGGTCTCCCTCCTCCCTGAACCATAGAATCATAGAATGGTTTGGGTTGGAAGGGACCTTCAGAGGTCGTCTAGTCCAATTCTCCTGCAGTGAGCAGGGACGTCTTCAACTAGATCAGGTTGCGCAGAACCATATCCAGCCTAGCCTTGAATGTCTCCAGATATCTGTGCATAAACCGTTGTGTGAGAACATGGCCAAATACAAATAGGCGTTTAGTTCCTTCAGAAACTGCCTTGCTGTTAAGAGTAGTACCAAGTTTGTTTTAAACCTGCCATGTGTTACGGGATTACAGGATATTAAGTGGAATAATCTGGTATGAATTAGCCTTTCTTCAGATAGTTGTGTCAATGGTGTGCTCTTAATGACGATACATGAAGCTAACAGCATTCAAATTGATTCTTCGTTTAAGTGCAAGGTAGTATTTCAGGCTTCTGGAGCCCATTTCTTAGTCTGTGTTTTGTTTATTAATTGCTTCAGAGAAGAAGGAAGCTCTGCCAGAAAAGGGAGGGGAGGGATCCCTCTCTCCTTGAACAGAATTTAAAGCACAGCCATATCCTGATGGCTGTGTCTGGGCAGGGCTCAGGGAAGGCTCAAACGCACTCACTTCTTAATCCACAGCACATTTTTGTACTTTTAAGAATTTACAGAAGCACAGATTGCCAAAGCAGGTTTCAAAGACTGCTTACACACACTGCTCTGCATGTTCACAGGTGAGCTTACTGGGGGCTACAGAAATGCAAAGCCTCACCAAAGATTACATTGGGCAGTAGTGTAAGAATCCAAACCAGACCATGTGTGTACTGCATGCTGGCAAGTACAGGGCTGCTGCTTGTGGTCATAGGCTGAGATACAAGGCATAATTGCAACTTTACTCAAGAAATGCTTCAAAATGAAGTATTTTTAATTGTGTAAAATCAAAAGTCCCAGCAGAGTAAAGCGTTTAAGTGAAGCACTCTTCTTGCTTGGTTGCACTACTGTTAATGCAGTATTTTATAAAGATTCAGAGCATAGCTTCTGGAGACTGTGCTCATAAACACCCTCCCTCCCCTAACTTGAGATATAAGAAATGGTAAAGATTTGTTAGTGCTTTTGGAAAAATTCCAGCTCCAAAGATTTTCATTGTACTCGGGTTTCTGTTTTGTTTCCCCGTGGATTAAGGGTTTAGGGGAGAAACAGCTGCCAAATGGTTTTATAGGTGTACGTAGAACCAGAAAGTTTAATACAGTTGAAACTCTGCGCTGGGTAACTGTGAAGGGCAGCTAAGTTAAATCTTCCTTGAGCCATTTTTTGCTGCTTACATTTAAATTCAGATCTAAATGATTCGGAAAAGGACTCTGAAGCTAAATTTACTTTAGTGTCATGAAGAACCGCAAACTTGCATGCAAACTACTTCTGTTTTATTTAAAGCTGGGGCTTTCAGTCAGTACTTGAAAAGCCTGGCTTCTGCTCCCATTGGCTTCTTTGGGATTTGGATCTAGCCCAAAGTACTGCAGGAAGGTAGGGGAAATGATCTGGGTTTAATTGTCTATTCTGTTCAGAGCCTTGTGTTATGGGGTTAGGGTAACATGGCACTGTGATGAATGTTCATCTGTCAGGAGTTCAAAATGTGCTGCCTATTGCGTGGCTGTAATTAAATCACCTTAATTGTTTTTCATGATTCTTTTTAAGAGAGGGAAAATTACTTGCCTTGGATTAGCATATTGCCAAAGACTGGTATAAATATTTATGGGGTGCACTCTTTCAATAGAAAGCCTTTACATTCTTCACAGGTCTCCATAGTTCTCTTACTCCAAACACAGAAGAGAAGTCATTTGAATGCACTACTTAATACCACTTCCCTCTCTTCTAAGTAGATACTGGGCTTCACAGTAAAAAAGGTAAGTAGTTCAGAAAGAAGCATCTCTTGTCACACATTGATGATATTTAGTTTTCTGTGTAAGCTGCAGAATCCTTTGAAGGTGCATACGTCTGTGATACAGGTTTGAGAATTCTGAATTTTTTTCATCTTACAGCTGTAGAAAGTACACAGTGGTAGAGGAATTACTGCCTTCTCTTTTTTCCTGCTTCCACATTAAGGGCTCATGCACCATTCTTGTGTTCTAAAACACTGAAAAAAATAAAAAGCATGTAAACTCTCAGTAAAAGAGCTGCACACCTTCCGTCCCTTTTATTTTTATACATGTCATCAAGCAAAACATTCCTAAAAGTATGAAATAATGATGCCTGTGTTAAGAACTGTGGAACAAAGCGATCAGTATACTCCCAACGTGCATAATGGCAGGATTTCACTGTAGATCATTATGGAAAACTCAGGAAAACAGTCAGTGCACAGCTCTTTCATGGCTCTGTTCTTTGTTTTGATGTATGGTCTGTGCTGGGTATCTGGAGAGGTGCATTTATGTTGCATTACAGAAAGGAGGTTGAGAGGCTGGTGCTTCTCCATAAAATTATTCTTGTACCTGTTGAGGTTAAGAGGGTGAATGTAATGCTTTTAATGCCTGGAAACTTGGTGAAGTTTTATACAGAAATACCTTTTTAGAAATGTAAGTAAGTTAAAATACTTCTTGGCCTATTTCAACACTACATGTAAAGCTTTCACATGCTACTCCCTCGAGTTGCTTTCCTCCAGGATAGCTGTACCTCTGATAGATCTGGGCATTCTGAAACTGAGCTTTCAATTGCAGTAAAATCTCCTGGGAAGCTGTAACACACAACAGAAATCCCTGTTCTTTAAACAGTTACTGATATTAGACAAATTGTTCTTTTTTTTTTTCTTCTTCTTACAGAGCACTGTTTCCAAGTTTATACTGTAAAAGTCATGATAAACTTCAGTGCATGTAAACCTTCAGATTTTGGTGCATACTGCTGAGGTTAATAGTTTGCTAAAATGTTGAGATCAGGAACAGAGAAACATTTTTAATATAACACAAAAGCGAGCTTGTTTTCGCTAAGACATTGCAGCTTTAGTAAAGATATTTATTGCACTCCCTTCTAAGGAAAAAGGATACACTTTTTATAATAGTGGACATTGTACATAAGTCATAGGATCACTCCTTTGTGTTTAAACTATTCCTGTTGTTTACACTGCTTTAACAAAATCCAACAAAGCTCCTGACAGCGTGCCAAGAGAGAGATTTAATGAGTATTGCAGCGTAAACGGAACTGGTGAAGTGCAGAAGGTGCAGTTGTAAGAGCACAGCAACTCTGAGGCTGGACCACAGTGCCAGCTCTACAGTTCACTGTCTCCAGCAGTGACAATGAGCATATGCCTATCCAGTAAGAACAGGGCAAGCGGGTACAAACATAATACTAAAGTCATCCAAGCCTACAACTATTATTTCAGCACTGGACTTCCTAAGCCAGATGTGGCTTCTAAGTATTTTCCTTTTGTAGCTTGTAGGATTTCAATGATAAAGCATTTGGTAAGCTATGTTTTTATACAGAACTGGGTTATAACAAAATTACTTAAATGGGCATGAGTCAAGTTAAAAATAACATTTCTAGTTATCTTCCAATCACAAACAACTAATAAGCACATAACTAACAGCAGCAGAGTGTGCACTTACATGTGCGTTGGTAAGGAAACATACAGATATGTCCAAAACAGAGAACAAACATCTAAAATGCAGTGATGTTTGAGTAGTAAATGCTAATACCTTTGAGCAATAAATACTAATACCTTTCTAGTTTTGCACTTGTGTTAAAGTTAGAGAGTACTACACAGGCTTTTGGTCTTTGGCAGCAGAAGTTTTCTTATATTTGTTCTAATAAGTAGTGTATAAATACTGTATGGTAAGTCTATGTATGGTAAGTAATTTGGAATAAGGACTAATCCTCCCTTGGCTGAGAAAACCTCTGTACCACAGATCTGGGGGAGAAGGAAATTACAGAGCCTGCTTTTTATTAATTTATTTATTTTTAAATTTTCTTGATGTCCCCTCTTTATAAATGTATCCTGAAGGTTACTACTGATCTTTTGGAGGTATATATAGCTAAGGGAGATAATCTGAGTGGTAACCTTGAGACAGAAAGTAGGAGCAGATGGCATGAGTTAGAAGTGCAGTACTGCTGTATCCACCACCAAAATTTAACAGCAGAATTTTCAGGCATTAAAGGAGGAGTAATCTTCTTAATACTTTTGAGGGGATTAATAAGAAATTACACATTCTTGTGCCTGCACGCCTGTATGACAGCATCTATCATCTACAACTGCATTCTCACTGGAAGCATCAACAAAGAACTCCACCGGAAAGGTACTGGTATTTTGGAAGAAATTATTATGTATTTAAAAGGCCTCTACTTGAAAACAAACTTTTTTTTTTTGGTGAAGATGGTGAAAACATAGGTTCAAATAGCAAAAATGTTACTGGAGTTGTCCCTCTTTATAAACTAGGGCTACACTATTTATAAGGATGTTTATTTTGTTTCCTAGCATACATTCTCAGATCTTGAAATAGTGCTTGTTTCAGTAATGAAGCTGTTTTAAACAAGGATTTTCAATGTACTGTTTTAGGGATCAAGTTCCGTAGAGTATAAAACTGGCAGCCCTTCCAAGCCAGTGTCCTCTAAAGTGTAAGATGTTAACTACATTTGAGTTCACTGGAACCTGAAATGGTAATCAAACCTTTCTTCCCCTACACTTCCACCATTTACTTAAGTGCACTTAATTACTCAGTTGCAAATGTGGAGATTTAAAATACAGAATTAAATGTATATTACCTGTAAGATTAATTAAATTCAATTTTAATAAAATGCTCACTAAAAGCAATTTACACTGCAGTACTTATACACCTAGTAAGAAGATAATTATTACTGTATTTACCTTTAATTTGAAAGAGAGTGGAGGCTACACTTGTAGTTTCAGGTAGTCACAGTATCTTATTCCGTGCACTATATTGTTAATGGAATGCATTACTATACATTTCAATCTAACTGTACAAAATTATAAAATACACTTTAAATGATGGTGGTGAGGAAGGGGAATTTGTTCTAAATTGGACACTTTGTCTATCCTCTGCTTTAATAATGTTATCCCACAGCCTGAACAATGCAGAACTACAGAAATTCTAAACAAAGCTGACTTTTGCGAAGCAACAAAAATAAGGGGAGGTTTTTAAAGGCCACAGTGTCATGGATCTAGTTCTGAGTTTCTGTTTCCCTTCTTTAAAAAAAAAACCCACAACAAACCCTTGAAGAAAAAAGGAATATTTTTTCCCTGTATGCCATTAAAAAAGCTTTGCATTGCTTAATTTTTCTGCAAATTTCTAATAGAAGACAAATTCAAGCACAGCAATGACTTGAACAGAACCTGATTAAATTTTTTGCTTTATTTTTTTTAACATACTGTCTTAAAAGGGTTGATTGTTCTATAGATTTAATAATAGCCAATAAAACACTATACTGAGTGTTCCACTTTCGCTAGGCAAAGCTTGCTGCCAATTCCTGACTTTCAGCATTGAGTTATTGTTGTAGTTAGGTTCTTTTTCTACTGCAAAATTCAGGAGCTTTGTGACCAAGGGAAACCTTGCGTAAAGGGATGTGGGGCTTTCTGCCAACAGCTGCACCTCAATAAATTTAGAAAAGGACTCAATGGTGAAAATATATTTTAAAGCTCCCAAGCCTCAGTGATGCAAGTCTTGCATTCTGCTGTTCTGATCTGTTAATTGTTAAAAGTAGGATGAGACTGGCTATTACAAACTCTTGGAAACTACAAAAAGAACTACTTAAATTTTTATGTTACCTCTTGAAATGTAAAGGGATGCTCTTTAAAAAAAAAACCAAAACACAATATACAGCTTATGATTATTGTAAGCATCAAGGTCCAGGAAATGAAAACTGTTCATCCCTGGTTTTAAAATGAACTATGTGTTTAGTAACATGCTGTGTATTTTTAAATGAAACAGTATCAATAAGAACTTAGTAACTGGGCGAGGGATTTTAAATCTAACACACCTTTCATGCTCTGTGAGAGACAAGGTCAGCAGCAGAAAAATGTAACTAGTTGCAGGTAGTTTAATGAAGTTTTATTGTCAAAGTAGGGCAGGAACTATTCCATCACATGGAACATACAAGCACACAGATTTCAAGACTACCTTACATGCTATCATAAATCACAGCACTATATTTTAGAACATGTGAACCATTAGAAAATAGTACTTTGGTTGCCAAAAACTGAGTCTCTCAGGCATTTCTTCTGCTGAACAGAAAAGCTCAGACATGTGCAGTGAGTTTACGCTTCTGTATGTGGCACTGTAGGATGCTGACGATGGTCCAGTGTCGCTTCAGGATTGGAGTCTTCTCATAGCTATGTGTTTTCTGGACTCTCAATAACCAGTTTCTGCGTGGAATACAGTTGCCCAATAGTAACCTGAAATCAAACCAAAATATCAGAAAGCTGAAACCAGAAAGGAAACAGGTTATAATTTCAGCTGCGTAAGAGTGATTAAAAAACTCCAAGAACTGAGTATCCCATATGTTAAGCTTTTTTATAATGCCACTTTTTTTCTATAAGCATATTTTTGTAAATAATCTTGTTTCAGCCTAGATGTTAAGAAAAATAACTGATATATAACATATCTGCATACATAAAATCTTGAAATCATGACATTGAGGAATACTGCTCAAAGGATCATATTTAGCTAATATTAGAGGTTACTACAGAGGAAAAGCAAAGAGGCTGTATGTTTAGAAAACTGAAAATATATGTGTATGATGAAAAATAAAAAGAGAGATATAGTCATCAGGTATTTCTCACTACGCTTTTTGGGTGGAGACCCTAGATATTAACTCCATGGCATGGTATTGTTTCCAGTTCCTTTGGAATCCTGATTTAATTTGCCTTACACAGGGTGAAACCAGTTACAGTCAGCTCAGCAGTAACATTTTATGCACACTGGAACTGACCTCTTGTTCATGAGATGGTACTGATACCTCCTATATATGTGCTTTCTAGTGCAATGAGGAAATGAAAAATGACAAAAATACAACATTGACACTTTGATTCCTCTTGTTCTTTAGTACTTTCCAGCCTGCACTGTAACATTGGTAAATTGTAGACAGATGGGCAGCTGGCAGTAGTCACACACAGCTCTTCGCTTAACAGTTGTGATGTGGAAGGAAGAAGTTTCACACAAGTAGGGTAACGTAAGCGGGAGAAAACATTTATTTTAAAAGTATGAATTTTTGAATCTAATTTTTAGTATCTGTTATGCCCTTTCTCACCCCTACTTTCTCCACAAAGCCTGGGTACACAGTGGCCCTGTGTCCTTTCCACATGCATACGAACAAAGTTCTTCTATTTAATTATGGAATTAGGACAAAAAGGCTAGATGCTTAATTACACTAAGCACAATATAATTATTAGAATTTAGTACTGCACAACCTAAGCCTGACAACAAGTCAGGCTGTCAAAGTAGTGAAAAATTAGGGAAAGCAATTTTTCGGCATTTTTAATTTGCCATTTTTGAGGGGAAAAAAATCTCGGCTGCTCTTAAATAAAAATCTCTCATCTATGCCCACACTCACACAAAATGTAAATAATATTGCCTTTTAGGAAATGAACTATTTCATTTTGATAAACAGCCTTGTCTGAAACTTGTAACACATTGATTTTAATCTTGAAATATTTATTACAAGGGAGAATTTATAAGCCATTCTTAAAGGAACAGAAGTTCTCCTTGCCAGCAAATTTCCCTTCTTTTGGCACTCTGAGCTAAGTTAGTAACAGCATATGAACGACTCTGACTATATTTTAAATTACTAATGAAGAATGCTGCACACAGAATATTTAAAACAAAGGCTGTACACAACTGTGGCATGTGTTACCAACAGAAATTTTAAGCTGTCAACAAGTGTTACTTATCAAAGAGAACTCGCTGCTCTGGGTTATATGGCAAGCTATACACTTTAGCTGCTGCCTTACAACAAACCACGCTGTAGTACTTAATTTCTGTATACTGTGTTTTGGAGCCCAAAGAATCTTTAATCCTTTCCCACACAGTAGAGCAAATTTAATGGGAGGCTCAGAGGGATTACAAAAATGCTGAAACCTGAATTGCATTTCTTTTTCTCCACCAACTGGGGAGATAGATGAGACCGAGTACGTGACTTCTCAGTCAATCATATTCAGCTGGGGCAGATGGCTTTGTAAGAGAAAGGTATGAGCTGTTGTTTGCTGTCCCTGTGCCAACAGGTGATATTATCTACTGCTGTACCTCTTGTCTTGAATGCCACGAAACCACAGGTGTGTGTGTTGAGCTGCTTCCTTAGCAAACCACAGGCATGCGGGCATTTCAGTGAATGCACAGTGCTGTGCTGTCTGCCTTTGCTGGGCTGCTGCAGCTCGTCTGCTCTGGTGCCTCTCTTCCGGCAGCTATGCCATGCCATACCATTTTAAGCTGAACTTTGAAACACAAGGAATTTTTTAAACCATTAGCCTTGAATTTCTAACATTATGATCAAGCCTTTCCCATGCACTTCAGACAAAACAAATAGACCTTCCGTTTATAGCTGCTGAAAAATTCACATCTATAAACATCCACTGCCTCAGCAGAAGGACTGCACCAGTATTTACACACTGACACTCATTAACCCTCTGAATCAAAACAGTGTTCTTACAGTGTCCTCACCAATGCTAAGTCTGAAGAAAGGACTTAAGCAGCAAGCATCACTGTGTATCATTCCAAATTTGAAGACTTAAGTGGCTACCTATTGTGTCCTTTTTTTAATCATGTGAGTTTGTAGCTTGTACACCACATACCATGTACTCTTCTGGTAGATGGCTGGAAGCCAGTGCATAGGTCAGTGTCAGGGTATTTTCATTAATCACAGGAAGCTTTTGTGGAAAAAGGCTCTACCATTTGTTCAGCAACTTTGTTACCCAGAATTTTATTCACCTCTGTAAGGTAACATATTGCAATTAAATTCTGCAGGAAAGAATGTGCAATAAAGAACCACTCTGTCATCAGGAGAAGATAATAAATAGAAATATAAAGGCTGCTTTTCGGATCTCATTGAATTATTTAATGTTTAAATTCTGCCTGCAAAATTATGTACTTTAAAAGTAAGTCTGACAAGTCCGACTACCAAAACCTGACAATTTGTCCTTATCCAGAGATTTAGGACAAAACCTACAGAGTCAGTTTTTTCTTGTGAACTTGAAAAACTTAATCTTGCCTTCCATCTGAATCCAGGAGAAGACTCAAGGTTTCAGAATGGGATTTGTCAACATATACAAGACAACAAATAGGGAAAAAGAAATGACTGAACAGTAAGCACTGATCCATCCTGTAACTCAACCATTTTCTGGTTATTAGGTGTTTACGTGTTCAGATGGAAACAGTACTTTTTCCTTGCTCGTGGCTAGCAGCAGCAATTACAGGGAAAAGCCACTTCAGGGAATCTTTTCCCACTATTGGGAAAAGCAAGGAGGAGAGGTTTTCCCCACATAAGAGAGTATCAGAGATGTGTATGGGGAGGTGCAGTAAGAATTAAATAGTAGAATTAAATAAAAAGAATTAAAGAAGTAGAATAAATATTGATAAAAAAGATCCCCATGTCCTGAAGACATTAGAAGAACATGCTATCACCCGAAAAAATCAACAAATCCAGTCAAATTGCCAACCCTGTCCTCTCAAAACAGTCTACGGTTGACCAGTGCCTGACTCTCAGGGAGACCTGTGGTGGCTGCTGAGCGGGTTATATATAGCTTTCATGCCAAGCCATGTGATAGATAAAACTGCAAGGTGACAGTGGTGACCTGGGAGGTAGCCTGAAACCAAGGGTCTGCCTTCCTATCCAACACAGGCAGTGGGGTAGACCCTGCAGACTTTGCAAAATACTCCTACATCTTCTTCAGCTTTTGAAGGTATGCGGCATGTCTTGTGGGTTTTATTCGTATGAAGAATTTACTTTGCAGCTCAGAGTTGAGGGAGAAGTGACTGCTCCTGTAGAGCTGAAAATAAGGTGACTGGGTTTTAAACTTTCTTCTAACTTCCCTTAGTGATTTTAGAGTGCATGGTACTGCTCTAGAAGGTATGATGGCATCTTTCCTTCACAGCTCTGTATATATAATAGATTCAAAACACTTGTTGACTTTAATAAACCATAATGTTTAACTTTAATTTTCTCCTCCTTAATTGTGCTGGCTCTGCAATACAAAGGTGGCAAGGTATCCCTTTTTCCCATGTATTTAACAGAATTGCAATTACATGGTAAATAACCTGTGAGCTCTAACAAATCCTGCTGAGCCCTGATGAAGATACTTTTTCTCACTGTCACTGAACTGCTCATCATTATCTTCCTGCCAAACTTGACAATCGCCAAACAACTATCTACCTGCTTAGGTGAGGTCTCAATGACAAATTTCAATGCCTTAAAATTACTTGGGTATATAGGTAGCAGACCTGAGGAAAGGTGATGTCCAAAAGGAAATGGCAATGTACAGCCAAATCAGGTGGATCAGAAGAAGGATGTCCACAGCTTCAGTAAACAAATGCAAAGTCAAAATGACAATAAACCTGGCTTGTAATATCTCTTAGCAAGAGTGACACAAGAGAAGGAAAGACAATTTAGGTCTCAGCCCTTGAAGGAATGTTAGCACCTTGCACAGCTGGTGACATATCTTGATTGAGTTCCCCAGCTGATGATGGGGAAACATCATCTCCTAATTGCAATCAGGATATGTTCTCATGTAAGTCAATGCAGCATGACTACAGACCCTTGTGTCTTTACCACTGCTTTCTAAGCTAAGTCAATATAAGAGTGGTACAGAGGAGCTTCCCTTCTCTGTCCCTTCTATGTCTTCCCCCATTTGTAATACAAATAACAAAATTAACAAACCGTGTTTATTTAGTTACTGTCCCCTTATTTAAATATAGTTTCTGAAGAAATCTCTAGGGAGCAATTTTCTGCCCTCAAAAGCAAACTAACCCCAGGTGTTTTTTCATGCACTGTTTATTTTTCAATGGCAGACAAAAGCAGGAGTGGCTTAACAGGAGATAGTGCAACACTCTTACTCTATGGAGAATTACTTCATAGGTAAACACAAAGCCTAAACATATAAAAGTGCCACCACAGCTCAGGAATATGAAAATGTAAGAAAGCAATTCTTTAGCTCTCAACTATTCCCAAGAGGGTCATCACAGGAGAATTAAAAAAATGTTTCCTGTTTTTCTTAAATGCAGATGATAACTAAAGTTAGTGCGCTAAAAAATGGTTTTACACAGTAAACACATTTACATATATAAATATATCTATAGATTGTTATATATATACACACATAAATGTATATAAAATATATTAAAAAACCAGTCTCTATATAAATATAGCCATCTTCTCTCTTTTGGTGCAGGGAAGAAATGGTTACCTTACTACAGCCATGGATCACACAAATATATGTATTTGCATGGTTCTTTATTACAGGGAAGAAAGAAAAAGTCCTGTTTATTAATATATCTATACCATACACAGACATATTTTAAATCAGATTGGTTCATCCTGTTGCACCTGAAAAGTTGACAAGTGTACCTCACAGGTACACTGCTGAATCTCAACTAGGAAGAAAAATCCCTGATGACACCACAGGCAAGTTGCATAATACTGCTGAAAATCTTGGCCTCTAACACCACAGGAAGAAGTTACCCATTAGTACTTTCTTGCACAATCATTATAAATGCATATTAAGTGAATGATTATAAATGCATATTAAGTTCTTGAAAGTGACAAGAACAGAAACGTACAAGAATAATGATTACTTCTAAGAGCTGGCAGCAGTGTTAGCAGTTGTTTACCTACTATCCTGTTGGATGATGCCAATCAATTTGCAAAGGTACGTGAAATTGTTACTGTTTTTAAGAATCATTATGTTTTCTCCCCATGTCCAAAGCACACTTTATCATAAATATTTTTCATATTTAACAAAAGTCAGTTAATGTTCTTTCAATGAATACAGCAATTTTTGAAATTATCTTGTACTGCAATAATAAACACACCAGTATGGTACACAGTAATTTTAAAAACTCAAATGGAACTAAAACCTCATCAATAAACTCAGTGCTTTGCCAGATCTTTGTGTTGGTATTAAATGCTGTAGCAGCAGCCTTATTTATTTTTGCTTAGGAAAGAATGTTGAAAAACTGCACTTGCCTCCTTAAATACATAGTTTATTCCAGTTCCTCAGAGCTGGAATCAATATGGAAAAATCTGTATGATTTTAGAGACATTTCCCTTACTTTAAGTGATTTCATTTGTCTATACAGGAGTGGGAAAGGAAGTGAAGGAAAGCAGAGACCTGGAGAGTTAGAGCTATTGTATAATTTACTTCTGCTTGTGTTTTCCAAATGCTGTTTTCTTTTTTCCTTTGTGACAAAACATCTTCTACAGCTACATGAAGCTTTTGAAAAGGCAGGAAAAATTAATTTACAGCTACCATTTGTCTGGCTTTCACCAAGTAGGAAGGTGTGAAGTAAAGTAAACCAACTAATGGGCGAAAATTTGTCTGAAAGTTATTTCTCTTAATGATGATAAATTATGTAATTTTGTTAGAACCATACATACTTTATCTTGGTACACCTTTATTCAACCTATCAGCAGCAGGATGACATATTTATTTAACGCTCTTACTAATTTATTCTGTGGTATCCCTGAAGAGATACTCTTCAGTGAAAAGAGCAGAGAATCACATCTAATCTCTCAAAGATTAACACATAAAATACTGTAAACATATATACTCATGTGTATTTGTGTATGATGATCCACAATAGCAGGGATTCTTCTTTTTAAGTGCTGATTATTTCTCAGGTAAAAGAGATCTTTTTTTTTTTTTAAATTACACAAACCTATTATTATCCCTATAGACAACATGGGCATGACAGATATAGCCTTTGCTCCAAATAGCTACACACTTGATATAGCTTGAAATAACAAGTAAGGATCCTCAACAGAGAAAGAAAAGCATTGGAAAGTCAAGTGGATAAGATATGTGGTCCTTCAATAAACTCACACTTTTTCACTTCTCTCATTTTTTTGCAAGCCTCTGGGCCTACACAAAAAAGGAGTGTGACAATAAAAATGCCATCTTAAAGTATGGAGGGCCCAACAGCAGATGGCACAGGTAGCAGCCTGCTGCGAAGGGGCAGAAGCATCCTTCTGCTGCTGCAAAGGTAACCTTACAAAGATATCAGACAGTGGGTCACAGGACAGCAAAGAATGACTGATTTTGGGCTTTAACAGCCAGGTGAAGGTTTGATACAACACACATCCAAGGAAGAAGCAAATCTGAAGAGGTAACACTCCAACCCAGTGTGATCTCTGCATGCTTTCAGCATCCTGGCAATCTCCAGGCTCCCACTTCTCCTCTCTTCCTGCTACCTGCTAATGTATTTCAGCATCTTGCCTTTTCTCTCCCATTTACGTATAAATCCTCTACCTCCACAGAGCAGCTCAAACTCTTCAAAAAGTCAAACACAGAAGAAGCAGGTCTTTTATAGAGTCAGTTCATGTGGGTAAAGGGGAGAAACTTAATATAGGCTGATCTCAACATAGCATGCAGAGAAGAAAAAATCACTCAGTTAAGGTGCAGAGTGTGGCACAGAAAAGAATACAAAACATCAGTACTTGAAAATAGAGACAAAGACCTGGATAACATTGTGCTGAGTGTGGTATAACAGGTACTCTAGTAATGCTGAGACATTTGGTATGTAAATGCCCAAACCATTCACAGAGGACCATATGTTTTGTAGCAACTACATAAGCAGAATTCATCAATGCCAGTGGGAGTGCCTGCTTTACTTTTGTCAGTAGTATAATACAACAGCCACTGTCACGAAACACACATTCTGCACTACATCCAGGAAAATACTGTAATGTCTGTGTATCACAGATACAGTAACCCCACAATACATACAAAGACTAAATTGTCATTATAAAAGAAATATATTTCACTCCTTAGCGTCCTCTTGGATCCCTAATTGTGAGAGACTTTTGAAATGAAACACTGAAGAAAATTTAGTCCGTACAGGGAGGTATGAACACTGAGAAGTGTGCTAAAGCAATTTTGTAGCACTAATAGGCTTTCAGTGTGAACTACTGCAGAACTAAAAGGAGCTGCCGGTTCCCGCTTGACAACAATCACAATTTAAAGACTGCATTTTACAATATTTAAAGTCAAATACTAGAAATGCAATGTACTAAAAAAATCAACTTTAGCCATACTTCTCATGTAAACTGGGCAATGTAGCTGCTGGGAAGGGCTGCAAAACAGTTACACAGGGATGTATATGGCATGTTTGTAGGTTCATGTCTGTCAGAAAATGACTTACGCACCTGTGTCCCTCACCCCCTTTCTTGATACAGCACATCACCCCTACATTTATCCTCCCTCCAGGTTCCAGAAAATTTCTGCAAAATTTCTCATTTTGTCCCAAACCACTGGAACTCAGAGAAAGCTCCAGACACCAAATGGCAAGTGGACTTTCTGTGTTTTAACTGAGATTTGCCTGTTTAAATGATGATTGTCTAAAGCCTTGAAAAGCTTGCATGCTTTATCTTCACCATATTTTTAAGTGAACGATACATAAAGTAAGTGCAAGGCACCAGAGTACGTGCATTGGGAAAAGCTGAACTTCAGGAGCTAAGAACATCTCAAGATAGCAGGTACTAAGGACTGAAAAGCAAGACTGGCTGGTTGTAATTCTGTGAAAATGCATGTGAGGATCTGCATACAAGAGATGCCAGAGAAGATATCGGAGCTCACCCAAGTCAAAACCAGTTCAGGAGTGTTTAAGCCCTGCATGGTGAGAACTGCCAAAGTCTTCAATGAAAAAAATGCTGCCAGTGTAACAGCACAAGGCAATGTAAATTGCTCTAGAAAACGTGTTTGATTTGGCAGCATGGAATACCTTCGTCATCTGCTGCCTTGAAGCCAGTAGCTATCCTGATGCCAGCTGGGCCTGTGCTTGCTTCCGTTTAAAGTTCATACCTGTGGTACCATGGCACAATAGTTACCCACGCACATTCGCTACACTTGTACTTTGATTTTTATAAACATGAAGTTTTTGCAGTATCTGCAGTACAAAAGCACGTGATGCACGTACCCCTGCAGTAGTAACTCCGTGAGACAAATGGTAAACAAATACAAAACATATATTATGCTTGAGAGCTCTCCTATGGAAGCTGAGGGGACATTGCTCCTTGAAGGACCCTGCCCTATATTTTACAGAAAATATATACAGGTATCAGAAGTACAGAGAGGTATAATTACCCTCAGAGCTCAGATTTTAGGACTACATGCTTAAACAAAAGGATTAACTGTAGCTCGTAGGAAAACTGCCACAATCAAGTCAAGTTGGCACAATCACCTACTACAGAAAGATGCACCAAATAAGGCAAATACTTTTCATTTCAAGCAGAACAGACTTGTGTACATCTGGTAAGGCAATACAGTATTTAACTAAATAAACTTGGATTTGTGTTTCTGTTTATTCTGAATCTTATCCAAACCACCAAAAATAAAGGGGAGAAGTTCAGGCGATTCATAACTGTACTATTGTTTAACCTAGCAATTTATATTTTCTGTTTTGCTAATGGCCTTTCAGCTACAAGAATATTTTAAGACCTGCATTTTATTTGCTTCTGAAGATTTATTTTGGGAGGTAAAAGACAGTGAGCTGCTGAATTTTTATATGAATGAATGTTAGCTACAGTTCAATTATTTGGTGATTGATCTGCCTGAAGACTTTAGACTGCTCCCACTCCACTGAAATTCCTAGTGCTGGTTACAGGGTGGCACTGCCAGGTGCTTTAATACCCTTTAAAGTAACAAGGCCTTTCAGTGTTCTGGAAAAAACCACAGATATCAATCCTGTCCCATGCACACTTTTCGAAGACATAAGTCACAGAGAAACTCCGTTTTGGTTTTTTTCCTCCTGTCACTCAAGAAAGCTAAAACCAAGGATTAGACTTAATTTTATATAAGGAACAATTTACTTTAAAGCTTCCAGTATGTCGATTTCTCTGCACTGATATTACCTTACGCACATACCCAGGATGTGATTATAACCTGAGCTTTTCTCTGTGCACATTCAAATTACACAATTAAATTTGAAAGAGCAGAACTAACTGAATTTATCTTTAGAAATACATATATGTGTGTGTGTGTATTTCCAAAGAGGAATTTTGTTTTAGGTTTTTTTGACTCAATCTTCACCGAGAAAGGAGCATCCCATTTATGTAAATACAAGCCCCTATTGCTGTGTTCAGTTGATCTGTAAGTGTATAAGGAAAGGAGTACTTTTTTATTTTTCTGCATTAACAAGATTTCCTTTTTTGGCAAAATTCTAACAGATTACTAAACCACAGTCATCTGTTCCGGTACAGGATCACAAAGATAATTTCCTTGTTTATCTTTCTCTGATGGAGGATATCCAAGGACTTAGTTTTTCTTGCTCGATCATCATTCTTGGTTTAATATCTCCGAATCCCACATCTGCAAGTGACCTAAGCTTCAAAGGGCTTTGTTTTTCTTTTGTTGCCCCCTCTTTTTGAAGAGCTCAAGTGAAAACCATACAAAACATCCTTGTTCTCACACCATAAGGGGAACAGGCAGAACCAAAGGCATCAGAATTTGGAATTTTAGCTGGAAAAAAGCATTGCCTGGACTGTCTACACTTTTCAAAAACATGATTAGGGAGCAGTTGAGAAGGAAGGACATCGATGCTTCAAGACTGAGGATGGGTTTGTCGAATTTCAGTCAAGGTTTGTGACTGTGAATTGTCACTTGCTGTCCACTGCACCATGGGTATCCTGGGATCAGTTTTCTGGTTCAGCTCAGTTTCCAAACTGATACCCCAGTCAAAAACTGTGACTCTGATCTACTTTCTTAAACAGTCTTCGTGAAGCCATAACCACAAACACAGTGAACTGCTCCATCCCTCTTGAAGATACTCCAGGTCAGAGCAGGTGGATTTCTGTCTTTCTACAGCCCTTCTCCCAGGGCAAGTGATTTCCCCAGGAATCACAACCCCTGCCTTTTAGCATTGAGGCAAATGCCACTTATAGCACAGCATCAAGCCTAATCCAAGCCCTCGTGCTTGAAGCTGCCCAAGTTTAGGTGAGTGTCCTGCCATCAAACTGCTCTACAGCCATGTTCAGCCAGTTCCATACACAAATGAGTTGATTTCCCAGTGCTGTTCAGTTTTATGAACACTCAGAATTAATGAGGGAGAAAATATTTATTTGCAAAAGCTCCAGCTTTTAAGCAGAAGACATCTATGTTTGTGTGCATATAAGTCATAACTTACATTAACTTGTTTAGTTGGAATAAACTACAGCAGCACTTTTTTCTTTTGGCAAAGATAAATTACTGGGTTTAGCATAGCTGGTAAGAGTTAATTCTGTACAAAGAGTTCTTATCAGTGGTGTGGGTGGCAAAACACTTTCAGCAACTGGCTTAATTAGGTCTTCCTTCTTTGCAATAGCACAGGACAGTTAGCAGAAGAAAAAGAAAAGCAGAGATTGTAACAGAAAAGTGGTATAAAATAATCCTGTTTGCTCTTCTGGTTTTGCTAATTCTTCCTTACTTAATGTCACACTAAATGGAGGCTTGCCCTGGTATTTCCTGGCACAGATAACAATTAGGAGTGAAAGGTTAGCACTTATTCCAAATATAGGCAGAAAGCAACCTCCATTCCTCTGCACAGGATAGAGTAGAGCATTCCTCAAACAAAACACCCCAGCCAAAACCAAACATCACAGTGATGGGAGTGCCACAGAGGGCTTTCCCCTCAGCAGAGCTACCATATGGCTTGTGGGTGGCTTGTTTAGCAAGGACCGGGAAGCCGGAGCTGCTAACGAGACCTGCTCCACAGTGCAACCCCTCTGACACAGATCATTTATATGACAAAACCAACACGGGTGCCAAGTACAATCATTTCAGCTCCACTGCTCCCAGCGTGCAGCACGCCAACTGCAGTGCAATAACCCACTGCCACACACCAGCACTAACTTGAACACAGACACCTACATTTCCATATGAGCTGGCCAAAAGCACTCGAGCTCTTCCACCAGCACACACACATAGTGCAAATGCTCCGCAGCTGTCAGCAAGACAGCTCCTACCAGATAAAAACTGGGCTTGCAAGATCCACTTGACCTTCTGAAGGTCAGTGAGATAGAGGGTGAAAGGCCAGGAGGGGCACAGATGTTTGAATTTACAATCATTACAGGCCATTTAAGAAACAGCTGGACATTTTTTCCTAGCTGTTTTGTTTTGAATAATAACCCTGAAGCTTCACTTGAGTTACAAATCTATTTAAAAACCAACCCAAAGTGCTACAAGCCATTACCTGTGTTTCTCATTCTCCCAACTAGACTAAAGAAAAGCAGGATTATGAAAAACTTCTGTTAGGAAAAACTGAAGGCGCAGGCGAAAAACAAATCAAAACTGAAGTTTTTTATGAAGACAAACAAAATAACCAATTAATCAGGAAAATCTCCAGGAAAAGCAGGCAGTGAAACTGCAGTAGCAGTGTTTACCTGTATCTACAGTTTCTGAAGGTTTTTTGGAAGTTATTTTTGTATTTGCCCATTCATTTCTTTTGGCAGCAAATGGATGACAGATAACATGTAGATAACATGAAGCAGGCTGATTAAAAACAAGAACCAATCAAAACTTCTTATAACTCCTCACTGCTCATTTATGGTATGAGCAGCCTGATACTGAGTAGTATTTTCTAGTACATGCCTCTCCATAACAGTTGTTAGAAAGCCTATGAAACTTTGATCCT
>JANHGB010020025.1:0-12670 GCA_026283785.1 Coracopsis vasa
CCACAACAACAACAACAACCACACCCTCTGGCCCTGGCCTCCACCTTTCACGATATAGTCAAGCAGGGCTACGTGAAAATCCGTAGCAGGAAGCTGGGGGTAAGTGAGCTCTCCCTTCGCCGGCTGCCCGGGGTGGGGGCGAGGCGCTTGCTGCTCGGGGGGCTACCCTGGGGGCGACGGTGCCCCGGGCCGCTAGCGCTGGGCGCGGCGACCTGCTGCTGCCGCCGCCCCTGCTGTTCGGACTTCGCTCCCGTCTCTGTGAGGGTCGGTGGGGATTCGCTGCCGTTCCACATCGGAGAGTCTCCGGGAAGGCGCCGCTCCTCCCTTCCTTCTTAGCAAGCGCCTTCCAGGGTCACTGTCCGCGGAAAGCTTCGCCCCATCCGTGCGTCCTCCCGAGTCCCACAGCTCAGGCCAGGGCAGACACCCTATCCTTTGGCGGCTTCACCCCCGGCTGCCCCTCGCCCTGCTGGGGCTTGGGTGGGTGAGGAAGGCGCAAGCGGGATCTGTAAAAAACTTTGTGCACAGATTCTACCTCCATCCCCCTTTCGTTTTGGGAAGGGGGTGTCTTCAATCAGGGCAAGGTCTGAAAGTATTGGAGGCTGATACCAGAGCAGCCCACTAGTAACTAAGAAAAGCAGAGTAGGGGGCTGGTGCCCGAGGGCATGGGTGCTGGGGAAGGGGAGCCTGTAGCGGGACGGGCGGCAGGCAGGAAGGGAGGGAAGGGGGTGAGAGCTGCTTGGACCGAAAGGCAGATGCAGAGGCTGACAGTGATCAAAACTAGGGGCCGCCTCTTAGCTGAGGATGACTGGCTTCTGCACCCACTGGGATGTTCAGTGAGGCCGAAGATAACACCGTGTTATCAGATTGGCCACGGGCACTTTCCCTGCTGGGGTACAGCGAGCCTTGAAGAGGCAGTGAAGTCGAAGCAGAGAGCATTCAGGAGGCAGTGTTTCCTAAACTTCAGAGGGCCCCAGGACTCATCATTTCGGACTTTCTCCTACCCTTTGTGTGTGTGAGAACGAGAAGGCTCAGGGGAGCTGGAAGCCTTGAAGCTGCTGATGTTGCCAATAATCCCAAGAGACCAGGGTCACTGTGAGCTAGAGACTGAACTTGGCTGGGGCTTGAAGCGGTTCTTTGGGTTCACCCATGTTTTTTTCTCCAGGTAAAGTACTGGGTCCCTGCGTGCACTCCCCTCCAGAAAGGTGGACTGCCTCTCCCTGCTTCCCTCAAAACCCAACAGGGCACGGGCCATGTGAAATCTCCCATCCTCCCAAGTTGTGTTCTGCGAGCTTATCACAGTGCTAGTATTTATCTCCTCCTCCCCTCTTCTCCCTTCCCCCAAGATGCTGTGCTTTGCTTGCAGACACAGTGTGCAGGATGGTGGGAGGCTAATCATAAATTGACCTTTGAAGCACTTCAGTGCCTCAGCAGGGCTGTTAATTCCAAAAGAGCACAGAAGAGTTTGGTCCCAACCCTTAATAGCACCAACTCCAAATGTTTGAGAGATGGTGTGAATTCAAAGAGAATGGATGCATTTATTAATGATTTTGCATCCCTAGAGTCACTCCATGCATCAGTCAATCATTAGTCTATCTGAAGAATCAATTTCTAAGCCTTAGTTTGTTTCTGGCAGTCCTCTGCTTAATCTTTGCTCATCAGTTTTTCCTCAGCTCAGCAGTGTTATTAGATGGGCCCAACACAAAGCAGTGAGATGGTGTCACATCACCTTGATGTTGGTAGCTGGAAGCAGGGTTAATCTATTTGATTTGCAAATCTGTATTTGAAGGTATCTCAGAGTCATTTAAGTGTGAAATTATGTGTATGCATATCTCTCTGTATGCAAATACTTTTATATACCTATGTGCGTAGTGTGTATGCAACAAATGGGGAGTTCATATTACAGTAATGTTGGATGATACTTGCTGACTTGTGAAAATGAAATTATGGAAACAGTGATATGACATTGCAGCATATCTTAAGTAGCTTGGATATTTTATTTTGAGACAATCTAATTTTTTTGAGGGGGTGGAAATACAGCTCCGTTTTTTTTTGAGTGGATATTATTCATGGTCAGAGTGATTATCATACTTCTACACTAAGCAGAAGTGAAACAATTCAGACAGTATCAATGGAGGATTTTCTCCTAGTGAAGAGGTGTGTTGGCGCAACAATTCAGACTATACAGCCCCAGGCAGGTGGGGATATAAGCTTAAATGTGACATATGGGGATGCACATCTGAATAAATCTATTATGTACAACGTAAAATGGATTATGTTTCATAGAAAATAGCATCAAAATTCAGATGAGTGTGATGTTTGAAAGGTATGAATATGTGTGTATATATCCATAGATAATTGGATTCTTGTGACTGAATTTTTAAATCAATGCAATTTTTATTCACTAAGTGAAGCATCAAAGGTTTGTGGTTTTTTTCCCTTGTGTCTGTCTCCAAGTCCAAACCTTAATGAATTGCACTAGAGCTGTCATAATGTGGGTGAATACAGTAGTTTTCAGGGATATAAATGTCTGTTAACAAATGAATATTTTTAACCTCCAAAATCATTGAAAGGAAGGAGAAGAACTATGGGTTCTGGAAATGAAGGCTAAGACAATCTTGAAATATGCAAAAAGAATTGTATCTCTTACTGGTTACGTTTCATTCTAATGTACTGGAAATTATTGTTGGGTTTTTTGTTCTGTTTTGCTTTGATTTTAGGGTTTGTTTTTTTTTTTTTTTGGTCATAATAGTCTACATTCTTTGTATATTTCGATGTCTCCTGAAAAGTAGATTGATGAGAACTTGGAGAGCCAAGGTGACTAATACCAATTGTAGTGCTAGACTTGGGCAATAAAAGTAATTCTAACCTTTAGGCTGGTAGCCAACTCATTACTAAAATTCTTCCAGTGCAGCTTTTTACTCTTTCTTGTTTCGTGACTGAGGGAGCACTGGCTGGGAATCAAATGGAAGATACTTCAATATAATGCAACCTATTAAATTTCAGGTAAATCTGGGTGACATAAAACCATACAGCAAGATCAGATAGCATATGTAGTTTTACAGAAAAAAAATAAATCCAACAATAACAATCTTTGATTTGGTCTGGTAGAATTTAGTTTTCCAAGAATTCTGTTTTCAGAATCCCAAGTTGTAAGTCTTCTTCTGATTGCCTCCTTTAATTGATTTTGTACTTTGTAAAATACAAACTCTTTATGATTTCCCTCCCAAAGGTGTAAGATATTTACCTCTAATTTATTACAGCTGTACCTTTCTTAAAATACTTGTTACCCTGGCTACCTACTACCCACATAGCTGCAAATTGTTTTCATAGTATGCATGAGTGCTGTCATCAGTCATGGAGGACAGACAGATGTTCATCCTGAACCACAGTTAGGGCTTGGAGCTATTTTGCTATCAGTAAGTGATTCTATTCAGAAGTGTTATTTGAAGTTTGAGACTTAAGTCTTGATGGGAATGCATGGCAAGAGGTACTGTGATAGTTTGCTCTTACTTTTTTTAGATGATACCTGATCATCAAGAGTTTTGTAGCCTTTTCACCATAATCGTCAAGTCTACCATTGGATTTGCATCTTAGTGGACTCCTGTATGTTTTCAGACAGCCCAGTATGTTCAAGTAGACTTCATTTTTCTGATATCTTTAGGTTGTTAAAGTAGCTTCTTTTGATGTAGGATCAGATAGTCACCTTGCCAAAATGAGGAGCTTTACCAGCCTCTCTGTTATCTGACATCTGCCTCCATTGGGATTTTTATGGTTTCTGCCATGGAGCTATCAGGCCAGGAAAAGACATCCAGCCAGTTAGACCATTTAGCTTATTTCCTTACTTTTGTTCAGCATGAGCTGTACTTAAAACTTTGTCTATGGTGCCTTGTAACTTTAAATACATATTAAAGCCCATATAGTAATTAGTCTCACATGTATACATGACATGTTCATCGAGGTATCGCAAGTATTGCTGAAACCTAGAAACTGTAGTCAGTGAGGGTAATTGTAATTAAAAATCTTTTTAAAATCTGTTTCCTTGCAGCCTGGATATGCCTTTCTTTTCAGTGCTCTGGCATTCCTGTGCTGTTTGATATTTTGCTTTTTCTCTAATACTGTATAAAGGAAATACCTCATTCTTGCAGCCATTACATTTGACCTATGTGACCCTCCTTTGAAATAAATTTGATTGTAATGTGGTGTGCTGTTCAGATCAGAAGAGGTCATTTGTGTAGCATGGAACAGGACTGTGCTCCCTTTGTTCTTTTGGAATCTTTCGTACTTGTGTCACATTAAAATTCATATGACACAATTTTATATTGTGCTGGCTGTGCTCGTAGGCTGAAACTTTCTTGTAACAGATTGGAATCCCTTTGTTGCCTCCTAATAAACTAAGCTGTGAGGATTTCATGCCTTGTTGAAGTGCTGTTCCTTAGATGAAAAACAATTTGATGTCACATTAGGAAGTCTAATTAAAAATGAGCATTGTGCCACTTCTGTAGTCTTGGTTTGACCCATATCAACCTTTGAAGTAATCATCTTTTTGTCTGTGTGGGGTTTTTTTGTCCTTTTTTTTTTATTTTTGTATGCTTTGGTCACAGAACAGAATCCTATCTATCAAAAGTTTTCACGAGGTTGGTGAATAAATACTGATTTTTCTGTGTTTCCACATACTAAGTAGAGTTATTTCCTGAGTGGTTCAACTGATACTCTACTACTGCTATCTGAAGAGAAAATTGTACCTGTCAGTCAGTCTTGATTGAGTAATAAGTAACAGGTGGCTGTTAGTCACCAAATGAAAAGTTTTACCATGTAACTACCCCCCTATCTTAACTATACTTTTAGATCATTGCAAGTACCTTTTCTGGAAATGAACATAGCGTTTCTTCTTCTGCTGTCAACTGTGTCTTCATCAGTCAGCTATGAATATGAACCTCTGATTGCAGCTTGGCTTCTCTTGGAGTAGTGCAGTATGTGTATTATAAAATCCTAACATTTAATTGATGTTGTGCATATATTTAGGGTGAAGAAAGCAAAGGAATCTGCAAAATGTCCTGAGTTTGAGGTTAAGTGATTGATGGCAGCAACTTTGCAAGTGGGTCATGATGAAATCAAGAGGGCCGAGTAAAGGTTCTTCTATTTCTTTGAGTTGCCATAGCATATTCTAAGAAACAAACAAACAAATGAAAAAGCCCAAGAAGATAGTGCAGCTTGGAATGGATATCTTTTCCGTAGATTATTTTATACTATTATCTATGGGAAATCTGCTCAGCTTGTTTGAAAGCACTGAGATTGCGGTTTATAACTGCATCCTGACAGATGACCTAAAATATGAGTTACATCTCAGTGCATGAAAATGATTCAAATGGAACTGTGAAAACTTAATTCCTATTTATAATGAAGTTATTTTAATTTTTGTAAAGCACCAGACGGACAGAATTCTTTCTATGTAAAGAAGTTCCTTTTTTATGCTAGTTCAAGACCACCTGAGATATGGAATTAAAAGGATTTCACTGTAATCCATTAAAGGAGCTAGTCACATTTACTACTTAATAGTAAAAGAAAGTATCATTTAAAGTACCAAAAACTACTGCTTTCAATACTTCTTTGTTGCTACAGTTACATGAACGGATTTGAGGAATTAAATGGAAAATATATAGATTTCCAATTTGGTAATTATGGAAAGAACAATAATTTTGAGCTTTTGACCAGTTCATATTGATCAAACATACTGTGCAGGAAATGGAAAGAAATATCTGGCAGCCATTGTAAACAAGGACAAAAGTCCAACTTTTTTTTAATGCTAATATTTGTGTTTAAGGGAATTTGTGAGTCAGGCTTGTGGTAAGCACTTTGGAGTTGCTGTGTTCCCCAGTTGCTTTTCTTGATGTGCTTTTCCATCTCTTGATTCTCAAGAGGTCTGATAACCAAAGTTCTATTAATTTCGTAATGGAGGGTGCATATTTAAAGAGAGAAATAGTTTATCTTTTGCAGATGGCATATCGCATCCATGTTATCAGTGGATTATAGATGCTTCTATTTTTACTCTTGTGTGTAATATCATTAACCTTACTGTGATTACTCCTTAGCTGTATGAAGATTACACAAAGAGAAGCGTTTGTAAACTTGATCTGTTTCCCTTGTGTATTGCGAGATGGTAAAATTTTGAGAGTTTATCTGTATCTCCTGTAAGGTGATGGCCTTCTGGTTTGGTTCTTTTCTTTTTGTTTAGGAGTCTGTCAGTTTTGCCCTAAGATGGACATTAAAGACTCTATGAAAAGACACCAAGGTCAGTTTAAAGGTACCTATTAACTTGGGTGGCTTTGGTTCAGAGTCCAGGCAAGAACATTAGCTGCATGCATAGAACATGAATCTCCTTGTTGTAAAATGCCCTTCAAATGCTACTCAAAGGAGTCGTCCTTTCTCAAATCGTTAATTATAGAAGGAGCATTCTCTATGAATCCTTGAAATACACAAGGAATTATGCATGTAATTCCAGTAGTGAGTTTTCTTTCTAGTGTTTTAGAAATAATCTCTCTTCGAATCATTCATTCAGATTTTTGCAAGCAGTGCAAAATGCTTTATAGCGGTTGCCTGGCAACAACATATTCAGGCAACAGCATATGTGAATCAGTTGTTAGTTGTACATTTATATATACATGACTATGTACAGAGAACACATTTTAGATAGGAACTAAAGAGGAATTTTTTTAATAAACCCCTCTCAGAAAAAAAACAAAAACAAATAAAGGGTTTTGGGTCCACATGATGCTGGACAGTTTGTCTTTTATTTTTGGCTCTGTAAAAGATGTGCTATTTGAACAGCTTTTCACAAATGTCATGATGTAGTTAATATACTCGTGCAGTCATACTGAGTTATATTACATATTCTCGTTGAAGGTAAAAATACTTTAATATGTGTAGATGCTAAATTATATCCCTCACTGATCTTTAATAATGTGTTATTGAAGCAAAACGTGGGTAGTTTATATTGTAGACTTTCACAGCTGTTATATTGAAAATAATAATTCTATATGTTCTACCTATTGTGTTTTAATCTCTTCAATTTGCAATATATTTCTAATATTCAAAAAGATATCACTGTATTGTATTTAATCATCATTTAGCTGATTTTTTTTTTTTTTCCCTCAAGGTAAAATACATAGTTCCAGTCTAGATACCATGAAATGTCTTTAATAAAGTCAACAAAGCTAAAGAAGGAAACCTTTTAATCTTGTGGAGAAAGCTTGTATATGACAGGTCAAAATTGCATACTTAGAAAAGTTGAAGAAAAGTAGACTTTGCAGTATCCTGACACTTTTGTGTCACGTGCGTGCTTTCTATTAGTATTTTTTTACTGTTCAGGACGCATCCCCACTCATCATGTCTGAGAAGAAAATTTGTGTGATTGTTTAGTGCAGCTAGTAAATCACTATAACTGGTAGAAGTCAAGAGATTTTCAAACAGTGAGATTTTCAGCTGGTGTGAGAATTGTATCTACTGACTCTAGGAGTACTCTTATTGACCAGCATAGGCAGAGTCTTGGAAAGCTGAGACTAAAACTGAGAAGTTTTGAAGATTAATGTTCATACTGAGCTCTACTTAGAAATTAAGGTAAAAAGTAATGCAGTCGGTAAGGTATTAATGAAATGTACTTCTTTTCAGTGAGCTCCACTAGAAAGTAAGTCTTCCAGATTTTGCAGCTTTTTAACAATTGTAATGTGTGAAATGTGTCATTACCATCATACTGAGAGGTTACAAGACCATGCAAATGAAGCCTCACAGGAATTACTGTTCACTTTAGATGCGCATAAATTAGGAAGATAATTAATGAAAGTGGTACATCTTTTAAAAGATCTTATTTCTTTCTGTTGTTCATTAGCCAAACTGGTCCTCGTCATCTCCAGCTTACCTGCGCTGAACTTTGGAAATGTTGTATACATTAATGTGTCAGAGGAGGTAGACAGTACCAGTTCATTGCAAAAAGAATTAATAGCAAAGTTTGATATCAAAAGTTTTTCATTATGTAGAACCAAATTAGGACTGCTTTTTAACAGAAAGTTTATCGTATTTCTAATACTTTCTGTTCTTTGTCCCTGAAATATTTTTGTTAGACACTTACTCTGAGGTCCCCTGCCATCAGAGTGAACTGGTATATTCTCTTTTCTCATGAAAGCTTCTTTTTCCTTCAAAGAGGAAAGAATACATGTAATCTTAAAAAATAATAATACAAAAGTGTTTTCTGAAGGAGTAGTTATAATTATTGCTTGTGTACAGTGCCTAAAAAGAGGAGACCGCTTGTGGTTTAGGCATTGTGATAATCTGTATTATCATTGTTTTTATTTTTTGTTCTTTATCAAACTTCTTTTAGAGAATATAGTCTTTGATAAAGTAATTACCTTGATACAGTAACTGAATTTTATAGTCCCAAGTATGATGAGAGAATGTGAAAAAATAGAATAAGGCTTAACTAAGAATGGAGAAAACTTCCATTTTAACAGACGATATACTAAATTATTAATCACTGGATTAGTATGATGATAATAAGGTACTTTCAAATGAAATTGTTCTGCTGATGAAAGTATTTTTTGTTGCTGCAGTTAGAATAATAATACTTTCTCTGAATGATAATTATTTTTCTTCTTTACACTGTACTTTTAAACTGTGTCTATGAATACCTCAGCAGGATGTGGAGTTTCTGACAAGAACAGAAAAAGAGCAGGGGTTTCTTGGCACAAAAAAAAGCCAGCTGTACTTGATAAGTGCATCCTCCTTTCAGTTGCTAAATACCTTGAGATCTGACATGTAGCAGGCACTGAAGATCCTCAGCTTCTCATATTATTCTTAATTAACATAATTCTTATTCATCCGTCAATTATGCAAGGCCAAATACTATGTTAGTGAGATTGGCTAATGTAAGAGTAGACATTCTTATTCTTGAACTGCAAGGTGTTTACCTACCATCCAAAAGAGATTGAGACTTATCACCTGGGATGGCTTAAGTGTCTTATCTGAGAATATATTTACTGACTTCTGAGTATCAGAGAGATAGTAGAGATATATCAACTCTGTATGTAGTACTGAATTTGATGCTTGGTATTATTATTCTCAAAGTTAATTTTTTGAACTCCATCGATGTATATTGTTACTGATAATCCTACAAGACTGAGACTTAGAGAGATACAAATACACAAAGAATTTTTGCGAGTGAGGAGAAATATAATGCTGCTGTTGGCCTTTCATTTGGAAAGCATTTATATGTGTATAAGTATGTATGTATATAAAAGAAAAGCAGCATCCTAACAACAAAGCTTGAAGGTAAATTTTCCACAGTTGTAACAAGAAGGGTAGTAAAACAGGAGATATTTTACTTCTTTTTATTTTCTCCCCTTCTTGTATCTTAAACTACAGTAAGGTTTTTGAGCTTTTTGCACCGTTAATGGAATGACGGCTTTCTAGAAGACAAAAATCTTTGTGCTTACATGTTGGACTATATATGAGAGGAGTTAAATTTTAGTCTTTTTCAGAGATGTAATTTGTAATCTTGAGCACTTTGATTCATTCTGTTCTTCTCAATTATACTAAGCCCACTGTACACTACATAAATTAAATTTAAAGCTGCATTAAGGCCCCTTATGCTGCCAGCGTAGTGAATGCTGTTAGTGGAAATAGGAAGCAGGCTTCCTGAGCTTAACTTTTCTGTCTGTAAAATGAGTATAATCTCCTTTCATCCACTACTTCTTTGTTTTGTGTGCTTCAACTATAAACTCTTGTTAAATTCTCCATTTAGATATGTGGGTGATCATGATCAAAGCTGTTATTAGTTGCTAACACTGTATAAAATACGTGAGAATAAATCAGAATTTTTAACAGTTTTGATTCACAGGACCGTGGAATGGCTGAGGTTGGCAGTGACCTCTGGAGGTGATTTCATCCAACCCTCTTGCTCAGGCAAGGTCACTGCCTATTTTAATATTTTATGAAGACTGTTACTTTTGTTTGGAAGGTACATTTAATTGAATTTTTCTGTGAAATGTCTTTTTTTACAGTCAGGATTTGTTCACGTATCCGAGTTATTTTATTTTTGTTGTGTATAAAGAATGTAAATCTAAAGTCTTGAATGGTTTCGCTTATAAAAGTAGATACTGAAAATGTTAAAGGTACAATTATTCACATCTTACCTGTCAGAAGAATTCTGAAAGCTGATCTACAGTCCATGGGACAATAGGGTTACTGGTCTGAAGGTGCGGATATAAATTTCTGACCCAGACATGCAGAAATTAGCCGTATTTGTCATATGCGTGTCACAATATACAACAACCTTATTTTAAGCAGGGAGAAGTTTTAGAGAGATTACTGCAACATCTTTTTTGTTTTCTAGTGTGGTGTATCACTGGTCAGATTTTGAGAAGGCATCAGAGTTTTCTCATCTCCAAATTTTATAAAAGGCATATTCTGCCACAGAAAAAAAATAAATTGAAACCCCCATACTCTCTAGGCTTATGTGAAGTTCCAGCTAAGTAATAGTAATACCTAGGCTTAAGTAAGTTGCACATTTTACCCATTAATATCTCAGAGCTCAGCACAGGGAGCATGTATCTTGATAGTCCCATAGAGGAAGGTTTGTGGGACTTTGTGCAGGTTGTAGGAACAATCAGTTGAGTCTGCTTGCTGAGTCCAGAGATGACAAAATGTGTTGTTTCTTGAGGAAATCTATGTACACAGTATGTGCAATTAAAAAGCGCTACAGAAGCATTTATTGAAAAGAAATGTATGAAGTTAAAAAGTAGTTAATTAAATTACATCCCTGGCGGTGTTCAAGGCTAGGTTGGACAGAGCCTTGGGTGACATGGTTTGGTGGGAGGTGTCCCTGCCCATGGCAGGGTGGTTGGAACTAGATGATCTTAAGGCCCTTTTCAACCCTAACTATTCTGTGATTCTATGATTTTATGATACAGTTTGTCTAGAATAGTAATGCTAGCATGAGCACTTCCAAAAGAAGATTTGTAACAGCCAGTATTGTCAGAGTCCTGGTTTGCCTTTAATAATAATAATAATTATAATAAAAAATAATCTTTTTCTGCAGCCTTTTGAAATCACTGAAAGATTTGTATTCTCTACAGTACATTACAGATCAAAGCAAAAGGCTAATATGTGTATTGGTGGAATACACTCTAAAGCTTATACAGTGTCAACACAATTAAGGTAGTAATATGTTTAATGAAACCCAGTTCCTTGATCATGTTACATTTTTTCCAATAATTTAATAATCCTGAAGTTTAGGATTCTTTAATAATGAAAATTCTAATTTAGACCCATCCTAAAGAAGAATGAAAGGAAGGGAAATGTCAAAAATAGGCAAATATCCTATTTTTTCCTGTAAATACAAAAGCATATATGAACTAGATCAGCTGGGTTTGGTGGATATGATCGTTCCTCTCATTAGATCTCACTATTCTGCATAGGTACATTTTTAATTGCTTTTGGCATGTAATAGGATCAAACATCAGGAAAAGCTGTGCAACAGGCAAAAAGTTTCTCAGCGGTAAATCTACATTTGCATGCGAATTGTAACTGGTGTGAATTAGTGAAAGTGAGATTTACAAAAAGCAGAGTAAAAAATTCGAAAATCTAACTTCCCCTTTTGGAACAGAATCTCTAACAGCTGTTATGATAATGGCGTAAGATGTATTTAAATATATAAATATTAAAATATCGCAGAAGGAATAAGGAGCAAAAGAAAGGAAGCAGACTTTTCTATGCTGATGTTATTGCAGAAAAGCAGGAATGGAATTATTTTTATGGTCCCAGAGTTCTTAGTAAAGCAGAAGACTGCATTTTTTTTTTTTTAAGGTAGAGTGGAAATGTTAGTGCAAAGCCTCTATTTCTAGAACATAAGCCATTGCACAGTACAGGACTTGCCCAGGACCCAGATGCCAAACAGTATATTGGTTATATACTACTATTTCAGGCATTCAGGTTAGCTTGAAGAATTAGGTCTGAATGCCTGCAGAGGATCATTAGAGATGACTCTTTTCAAATGTTTCCTAATCATTTGGAATGAAGTTAATGCTTCCAAGTCATGAAAGGGAGCTGTAGCTAATGATAACAGCTTAGCAGCCAGTGGAGAACATTAGCTAAACCATTGGAATTACGCATCTGAGGTGCTTCAGAAACTGAAGCTGCACAATGAGACATAAGGAGGCATCTGTAGAGAAGCCATGAAGCAGAGTTAGGTGAGATTTATGGGCAATGAAAGGAAAATTTCTACTGGTGGGCCTCATATTGTACATACTTGAGGATAAATGTTATTGTAGCAGCTTTTATGCAATAATATACCTATAGTATTTCAATGTATTGCTTTGGGATTTTTTTTAACTGGAGAAAATAGAAAAGTAAGTGTTATTTGTAAATGCTTTTGGCATGACTTTGACACAATCATACCATAATACAGTTTGAGTCCTAAGAGAACTCAGGGGTTAAATACATTTCCAAATGTTTTTGGAGGTGTATTTTCCAAAACTCTTGATGTCAGAAAATAACTTTTGCCTAGATTTGTTTATTTTTTTCTCCTCTGAAAAAAACCCCCTGTAATTTCTGGTGTGTTTCTGTATAATGTTATTCTGTGGCTTAGAGTAGTTTCTCCTAAAAAGAAATATTCAAGGTGAAT
>JANHGB010020028.1:0-113391 GCA_026283785.1 Coracopsis vasa
GGTCAAGCATGGCACCTCTCCTTGTCGGCTCCTCTATTACTTGCAGAAGGAAGTTGTCTTCCACACAATCGAGGAACCTCCTGGATTGCTTGTGCCGGGCCGTACTGTCCCTCCAACAGATATCAGGGTGGTTGAAGTCCCCCATGAGAACAAGGGCCTGCGAGCCTGAGGCTGTTCCTATCTGTCTATAGAGTGCTTCATCCACAGATTTCTCTTGATCAGGCAGTCTGTAACAGATCCCCACAATAATGTCTCCCATCGTTGTTCTCCCTTTAACCCTGACCCACAAACTCTCTGTTAACTGATCATCTGCTCCCAGACTGAGTTTCATGCTCTCCATCCTATCCCTAACATAAATAGCAACTCCCCCTCCCCATCTGCCAGGCCTGTCTATTCTAATGAGCCTGTAACCTTCCATTCCAATACTCCAGTCATAGGAGCCATCCCACCATGTTTCTGTGATGCCTATTATATCATTCCCCGTAGACATGCACACATCTCTAATTCCTCTTGTTTGTTCTCCATACTACAGGCATTTGTATAGAGGCATCAGAGCTGAGCTCCAAATGAAGCTGGCTCATTGGCTGGAGCGGCTGTAATATCACTACATTGCTCCGGGCATTTATTATAGGTGCTGGCAACTGACTGGGTTTGTTGGGATGGAATGATGCTCACCTCCCCCAACACATCTAGTTTAAAGCACCCTTGACCAGTCTGGCAAGCCTCCTACCAAAACTGCTCTTCCCCTTCTTTGTCAGACCAGCTCCACCAGCCCCTGGCTGGTAAACCAGTAGACCTGGCCTACTAATGTTTGAACAAAGTTTCTGCACACACTTGTGAGAAAGTGTGAGCTTTGTGCACTCTTTTTGCAAGAGAATCCAAGGTTAGCTGACATATAACATGCTTCACATTGTATTTCTTCCTTTAAATACTTATGAAAATCCTGCTTTTTTTCTGGCAGCTCTTTCTCTGGTAGTGAATCCAATGGTTTATTGCAGTCTAGAATTTTCAGGTGTGAAGTGCTCTTCTGTTGTCTTTATGATTTCAAACTTTAGCAGTTTGTATTGCATTTTCTATGGTAGGTATCTAACTTCAGATATTTTTTACAGAAATCCAGCTCTTTCAACAAAATCTTAACCGTCCTGTTCTGCTGATATAAGAAAATGCTAACATTCGTTAAACTGAGAGACTTTCAGCACATTATAGCTTAGTTTCAGACCAGCACCCATTAGGTAGAACATCACTTTTTGTGTCAAGGCTATCATAAGTTCACTTCAGTTCAGCCAAATTAAAAGCCAGTGTGTATATATCCTTTCTTCAAACTAGGGTAGACCTTAGTATGCCCCATCCAAAGAGGCATCTCCAGGCTTTCACCACATACTAAGCTGGGTAGACTGGTGAATGAAGCAACAAAACACATAGATTTTAGCAGACAGGCAGAAATCAACTTGCCACTTTGAGTAACCAAGGCAAGACTAGAGTGATTAGTAGTCATTACAAAAGCAGGAACTTTGAAAGAGTAATTTCAATGAGGAGAAAATTGTGGGTGTTAGCACATAGCACCAATGTGCTTGAAGGAAAAATGGATAAGCGGGTGATCAAGGTACTTGGTCACAGGAAAATTACTGCTGATGAGATTACTTGAGTAAGTGCTCACAGTCATGAAGAAAAGATTGCAAAATTTAGCCTGAAGTTTGTAAACACACACCAAATAAAAATTAGCAGCCTAATCACTGTCAAAAGAAACATGAAGACAATAAAAATAGTAATTCAAATGTTGCATTAAACCAATTAATTATTCGATTAAAAAATGAATGTTAAAATATAAGATAATATAATATTTTGTTAATTACATACTAAGTGTAGTCATTACTCATTTTAAAAAGGACTGTAATGGGCAATGCTGTATTACAATGGGACTATTTGTAAAGTTATTACTCAACTTCAGTAAGTGAGAAAGAATTAAGTTCCATATAAATCACGTATATTAAGAAAGTATATGTAAGCCTAAAGATAACATTGTCAGCATATAATTTATTTATTGCAATTCCATGGAAAATTGCATATTAGGAAAAAAAAATCTAAACAAAATTTTTGGAAGTACAACATTAAATCTTCTGTAATGAAATTTTTGACTGTGGCTTATCATATTCTTCAAAGTTAAATGCAAATCATTTGGTTAAGATGACTGTGCCTTGCAGTCAAACATGTGGGCACAAAGTCCCAAGTTACAATTGTTTCTTCAGAGCCTGTAAAGTGTAAAAAAGTTGCCAGTGTTGTTTGATTCAAGGACTGAAGTGGTTTTCATCTAAACACTTCAGTTTATGTAGTTTAATGAAGTATTTTGGCATGTGTAAATACGAAATAGGAGATTTTCTTTAGGATGAAGACGTGGGTTTCCTTCTATCAGCACACAGAAAGTAAGTCACCAGTGATATATAACTTAAGAAAAAGTTTCAATGGGATGGGTGTGCAGGTTCTGCATTGATCCTACATTGTTGCCCAAATCCAAAATTCAAATCTTCAAAACTTTATGGGGATGTCACCATCTCCAGAATATTTCCATCAACATTCCTATGAACTCCCCAAAGTCATTACAAGACCTAAGCCTTGGCTTCGCTAACCAGAATTTATGACTTGTATTTTATCAGGTCAGCATTCTCAATATGTCCTCTTTGGCTCAAGCTTGCTATTTAAGAAACATGAAATAGGAGTTCTCTGCATTTCATACACAGCTTAATGAACTCATTGAAGAAGCAGAAGATCAAAATTCCAATTATCACCTTTCTGAGGGTATATAAACCTAAATTTATTCCCTTTGTTCACTTCAAGGCATTATATTCCAGGAGTAAGCATTTAAATATGTGAATAGCAGAGGATGCTTAAACATTTTCCATGCCTTAGTACTCATCAGACTTACTAGTAGGCATGAATATACAAGACCTAGTATACTGGGAGTTACAAAGCCTGGAATCCCCTGTGTTAACAAATTCTTAACATCAGGTACTGAACTGCTTACTTACATGAGGATGGAAACATAATACTGCAGGCCCTGAAACTGACAGCACCAGTTAACATGCAGAAGGGTACTGACAGCAATTAAGAATAGACAATCATTATGTCAGCCATTTTACATTGATAAATTTGAAGAAAACTGTACGATAGATAACAGGCAAAAGCTACAGCTGTAGTTAGATCCATTTTGTGTTTTCTGTATAATTTCAAACATGTTAGGAAATACAGCAAAGGATTTTATTAACTCTGAGGTCTTAAAAGACATTATTCTAAAGAGTTATTTTACAGTTTGACCAAGTGGAGAAAAACAGCACAGAATAGGTATGAGCTGTTACTAAACAATTCCTTCAGAAATATTATTAATTAAAAAAAATTATTTATAGCCCTAACCTCAATTAATTAAATACTTGAGGAAAAAAAAAAAAAAGAAAGGAAAAATAGAATGAGAGTACTAGAATTTCTTCCAACTATTTCATAATTGAAATATTGAAATGGCCAGTTAGGAATGAGTTCATGAGTGAAATACTTTGTGACTTCAATGCAAGTCATCATTTATTCTCTGCACATGTGAAGCAGGTAATACTATGTCTCTCTGATCTAGAACTGGCTCTGTAGTAGCAGGGCTCATGCAGTCCTCGTCTAATGGCCTATACAGCCATGATCATAACGTAAAGCAGAGCACACGCCACGGTAGCCTTGGCTATTGGAGAGACTAAAATCACCTTTAAAAGTTTGTTAAACTTATATGAAGTTTGAGTATGGATTTTAGTTTCCAACTGATCTCTGGGAATCTTGAAGTGAAGGGTTTCCCTAGAATGTCTGTGAATAAAGAGATTGAGGGAAGAATGAGCTCTAACTGAGTTTGCAGTTTAAAAGTCATGAGCCACCACATGGAAGGCTAAATTACAAATTATAAAAACTAAGCATCTCTTGAGAACTTCTGAGGAGACATTCATGTTTTACAATGTCAGTTCAGAATGTTTTACAGAATATTTTAGCAGAAAATGTAACCCATATATTCACTCACCCGTTGTTTACATACAGGTGTCTGACACCTCAGTTAACTGTTCAGCCAGTCCCCTACTTCCCTCTTAATGCAAAGATAAGATATAATCTAGTCATAAAGGAACCTGAGTTACTCAATAAAAACAAAGTGAAAAATGAAAAATGAGGAATATTGAACTATTCTGGAGATTCCAGAGAGAAGCCAAAATGAGTCAACACAATCAGGGCAATAGTATGAAACCCTGCTGCAAAAATCTCTTGCCTGAGGGGTAAATAAATGGTCTTCTGAAAAATGTGGTAAATCTTTAATTCTCAAACTCATTTGCAACATATCAGTGATGCATAGATATCTTGCCAAGGTCCATATATATTGGTATACATGTAAAGGTCCATCTATATTAAGTATATATCTTGGTATATACCAAGATACCAAGAAACTTGGTATCTTGTAGAGGTCCTCCATTTTGTGAGAATAAAAGCCTATTGAATAGTTGTATAGATCTATATTATTATTTTATTAATAAAAATTAATACATCAAAGAAAATTTCCCAAGAAACAACTTTATGCTGTTTTTAATATTTCTATCTTATTTGCTTTCATAATTTCTGTTTATTCGCTCCAAAGATGCTATTTCTCACAGCAAGACTATTCCAATGATAATTCAACAGTTTTTGCTCTTTTTATCTAACCTATAAATTGTTTGGAATAACAACAAGCTCCACCTCTGGCAATGTTCAAGGCCAGGTTCAACAGGACCTTGGGCAACATAGTCTAGTGTGAGGTGTCTCTGCCCATGGCAGGGGGTTTGGAGCTAAATGATCTTAAGGTCCTTGCCAACCCTAACCAGTCTATGATTTTATGTTTGGAAGAAGCAGGACTTAATCACAACATACTTTCTTATATTTTAAAGCAGCAAAAATTACAGATTTTACAGAGAAAGCAACTACCCCATGATTTGATTTTCCAAGAACAAAGGCTTCAGTAAACAATTCCTTCTAATAAACATCCAGTCTCAATTTGAAAATGGGATGGAGAGTAGGTAGATGTGTGATTGCCAAGAGAATACATGAAGTCATTTAGACATATTTTCAGGTTAAAAGTCTTAGGTGCTGTGACTCTTAGAACATGCTGAATTCATTCCCAGTTAACAAGGGTTTAAAACCAAAAAAATTACATTTGATTCTCATATTGTTAGTTTCAAGTCTTGATTCTGGCCTAACATTTTTCTGTGGGCTGAATTCAGATTTTGTACTTGTGTCAAGTCATCCTTCTTTTAACATGTTAAACAGTTTAAAATCTTTTAATCTATCTTTATAAAGTTTTCCTTATGAGTAGCTTGGGTTTTGCTTGTTGTTTCTTTTTTTATTATTATTTTGAAGGGTCTCTAATCCTTCAGCCTCCTACAGAAATGTGATTCCATCTGTATATTCTGGTGATTCACTATCAATATCATGAAAACCTTGCTCAGAGGAGTCATTAATTCCTGCTGCTGCTACTTTGCCTGAGTATCTAAATAGCAGCTTACCCTTTTTTGATACAGTAACACATGCTTATGGTGTTAATAATGGGCTGCTTTTCTGTCATGAACCCTGTTCTCCTGGATGAAATCCTGTATTCTGGTAGCAAATTCTATTTTATAGCATCATAGGTGTCTGACCGTATTTTTGGCTGTGTTAAACACATTTTTGTATAAATGAACCAGTGAGCTGAATATGTCAATTTATCGTCCAGTAATCTAAATCTCTTTGAATGACTGCCTATGATCTACAATCTACCAATTCATGTCATATGTAAGGTTTAGGTACCTTTTAAATTCATATTTAATTGCAGATGCTAAAATAAAATATTGGTGAGAATTAATCTCTGAAAAGCCCCAGCTGAAAAATCCCATTTCAATTTCCCTGCTGAATCCTTTCCTCCATCATGTTACACCACTTTATGTTTGCTTAATTGCAGTTATATCACGCTTTTTTTTTTTCCAGAATATCATGTGGTACTAATTCAAAAACTGTTTCTAATTCCACATACAGTCCATCTAAAAGGTCATCTTTTATCAACCAAAATTGCTAGTCCTGTTAACATTACAACAAACCTACCTGAAATTATGCATTCAGAAGACCTGCTCATAAGCTATAGAAGGTCACTCAAGTTTTCACACAATCATACTTGTCCAATTCATTACTAGTATGAAAAATCAAATAAATTCAATTGTATTTTTACAGTAGAATTCTACTTTAACAGTATAAAGCATTTAGCAGTGCCCAATGAATAGTAGAAAAACAGAGTAGAGGTCAGTAAACACTCTGCAGTATTGAGTCACAGCAAGGTAGTTCTTAAGCAGTCTATTACCCTGCATTTAAACTGAACAGTCATTTCCTCTTTGTTGATACCTTTTCTCTTCAGTTCTTTTAATATGTGCTTTTGGTGCAATATAACAAATAATTAGAATGCTATGGTTTATTGATGAGTTTGATGTCTTAAAATAGTATTTATACAGGAGGCTTTTTATATGTCTGTTCTCAGTTATGCTGTACAGACTATCATAGATATATATTCCATATGATATTTAACCAACTCGTTCTTATTGCAAAGCCAGATTTTTCTTAAATTTATCAAAGTGCTAATGCTGCCAAGCCATAACACTAAATCCTTTGACAGTATAAATCAAAGTCCCTTTATCTTCCAATCCATCAGTACATTTCTTTGCTTGAAATTTATTGTCCTGGCAGTTGCAAATATGTGGGGAAAGCCAGCTGTTGTAAAGATTTACATCACTAACATTTTTTTTCAGTATAAACAATACAGGAAGAAATAGTGTGTTTAGGAGAGAGAAATGCAGAATATCAGATACTTTAAAACTTTTTCTTTTTTTTTCTATTATTTCATTTTTATTTTGCGTATTGTTTTGGGGTTTTTTGCTTTAACATTACTGAATGTTAACCGAATATCAATTTAAACCGACCTTATTTCATTCTAAAAATGATTATTCCAGCCACAACTCCCCTTGTCAATTTCAGAAGAAACTCAGCAAGATACTAGCCTGGAGATCTAAGGAAGGATGGGAAAATAGGACTGAGGATTGAAGAAAGATGATTTGCATAGCCTATAGGTATAGTTTAGGTCTTTTTTATAACACACAAAAATACGTACAGAAGTTCTCTGTCAATACAGGATGAACGACAAGGAAATTCTTGTATTCTAAACCTAATAGTGGCCTCACTCTTCATATCTTACTTGGAAAGTATATTATTTCATGCTCTTGGTGGGTGAGGTGTATTGTTAGATGCTTCCCATCAGCTTGTATGAGAAAAAAGCAAAGCCTCAGTCTCTATTCAATTAGTTGAGTCTGATTTATTTCTACTGAGAAGAAATTTCAAGCTTATGATTTTGCAAAGTATGATTAAGATCTATAGAGGTAACATACAGGCATTAAATTACATTATTGGAGACAGTCTTACTTTTAAGATTAATTAAGTGTTGCCACACCTATCATTTCAAGGTTAAGGTAATTTAAGACTTAAATTTAGGCAAGAAAGCTTTTATGCTCCACTGAAATTTTCAGGATTGCAGCATAATTCAACAAATTGAGCTGACAACTTTTGCATTTTTGTGGAAAAAAAACAGAAGAAAACCAAGTTCTTATCTCCATCTCACCATACAGCCAACATCTCATCCATATCCAAAGTTTCAAGCACTGCTTACCTTGAATGAGTTTAGAGCTGTGAAATTCATCTTCCTTCATAGCAAGTAAGTACCCTAAACACTAGACAGTTCACCATTCTGGAATCAGGTACATGATAATTCATATTTGTTTTCAACAAATAAAAACTGTCTTTAGTAACTGTGGTTCTCTCTTTCACCGACATATGTGGATGCCTGCCATTTCAGTTGACTTTCAGAACTGCAACACCCGCCACACAAAGGGGCATGATCTCGGAGTGGCTTGGGCCAATGATGGAACTTATTCTCTGATTTTAACATGGAAACCCTCTCCACTCCTAAAATTCACCTCAGCATGAGACCTTTTTTGACAGAATAAATTTGCTCCCACAGAGTTTCTCACTGTTTTGCAAGAGATTACCAAACAAGTCTTTTTGGTAGCTAGTGTCTAGATGAATTTGTCAGTGAGCAACAAGATTGGGATTGGTCCTTGAGGGAATGAGCCAGGAGCTGAGTGTAAGCAGGGCAGTGGTCTCACCCATGGGGCACAGTTCCCCAAGATCTAAGCACAGCAAACAGAACAAACTGTTGTTAAAAGGATCCATGAACTGATAGCACTGAGTTTATTTCAGCAGAGAGGACATAGTGGTGATGTTCCTGTTTTCATTAAAAAACAAACAAACAAACAAAAAAAGTTATTATGGCTGTGAGCAGATAATGAGAAATATTTTTTCTATATGTTTGCAATGACAGTAATTTTTCACATATTAACCATCTGCCCAAAATTCATGTCTTTTAGAGATTTGTCACTCTGCTTAGACAAGCATGTACAGGATCAGAGTTTGTAATATGTTTCTGCTTGACCTTGCATTTGTGTTTGTGTCTATTCATCTTGAAATTTAACTTAGACTACAGCCTGTAGTTTGCAACGATAATCTGCAAAAAGAGCAAATCCACCAGCCCAGTAAGTCAGACAACTGTGCTTACACAATTTTGGCTATTGTTACCTTGGTGGTGAGGTATACCACACGTCTACCATAATAGAAGCATTCATTATTTTGAGTTTCACCACTGGGATGCTGCCTAGAGAGATATATTTCAAGAAACTGTAAAAGCGCATCATAAAAGATGAACTCTACATCTTTTAGCATATAGGAGGAGAACAGTTAGGTCATGGATTAAGACATGTTTAGATGAAAACACCCTCTATCTAGATCTAGAATCCAGCTCTACATCAGAGGAATCTTAGCTTAACAGAGCAATCTTCCACCTAGCTTTTTGTCTTACAGGTTCCCTTAATTTTACTTTCAGAAAATTTCTGTAATTAACAAGAATATTCCTATAATGATTCTATTTTGTGTATATTTTCTTTCTCTGGCTCTGATTTAAAGTGGCTTCATAACAGTGGAAAAATACTTATTGTCTTCAAGGGGCTAGATCTGGTCTACCATGGTAATTTAATTTTTCTTTATTGTGCTTTTCTTCTTCAGTATGTTAAAATTTCATTTTTCAAACCTCTTAGATGATCATTGCTTTGCCTAGAAAGTTTTGTTGCTCATTATAATTAACCTCTTATTTACATGTCTCTAAGTATTTTCTCATGCAGTTTTTGCTCTTTCTAAAGTAAAATCTAGTGGCATTTCAAGTCCTTCTTTTTTTTTTGAGTATGCAATAAAACTTTTTGAAAACAAAACTGGCTGTATAAAAGTCTTTAATATTTTATCAGAGAATTTAGGATGCTTCTGAGTTAAAGCACTAGTTTTAACTACAACATGCTTTGCAGTTAAACAGAACCATCTTAAGGCAGCTTTTTAATCCCGCTCTTGTTACTTTTTACTAGAAAGAACTGCCATTAAACTAACTTCTGTTCATACCCATTTCACACTGCACAAACAACAGTATAACTTTCATATAAAACAGACTGAGAAATAAAATGAAATCTCTAAAACACAGAATTTCATAGATATGTTGAACTGTTTCACTGACATATCAGAAAATACATATTAACAATTAAACTACAGTCAGCGGCAAACACTTTGTATAGGGTTCTTGTGATATCTGGCACAGAAATGAAAGGAATAACATTAATCAAATGTCAGCATTCATCCCAGCAATGTGTTTTGTATTATCTAGAGTATTCTCTCCATAACAATTATATCCAGGTTATCTTTTGCAATTTTGTACCTCGAGGTGGTGAATGTTTAAAAGGAATAATAACGTTTCCATATCTTTCTCCCCCACCCACAAGGCCTTGATTTATAAACAACACAAACTGCAATGCAAGCACACACATCAAGGGTCTACCAAGATCATAGCACTTTTGCAGTGGTACCCCAGAATTGCCTAGATTGCTCTGAAGATAGTTCATCAGGGTCATAATCAAATGTAAGGTATAACCTGCTAGAAAAAAATAGAGACAATGGATGCATGTGTGAAAGGCTAGAATTTCAGAGGCCTGAAAGAGACAAGCTTATCAGAAAGTAGGTGTTCAAGACTTTCACAACTCAGCCACCTTACAGTCACGTGCAGTTTCATGGGCAAGGGAGAAGGACAGTGACAAATGTGGCCAGGTGGTTGCTTTGTGGCGCAGCTGTGTCTGAAGCTGTGCTGAACTGAGCACCCAATGCTGGAAGCCATGTAGAGCCATTAGTGAGTTTGGAAAAACTTACCAGCTGTGTATTTCAGCTTATAACCATCTTGTACTAGAAGAGACAGAGGACTTACAAGAGCTGACTTGTTCTTAGCTATCCTAATAGCTATTCTGCAGCTATATTAGCTATATTTTTAAATGTATTCACTTGAAAAATGTCAACCTCAATCTTTCTTGTTTAACTATATACTTCTGAAAACAACTGTCTTAGGAATATACTCCCAGTCTGTCACTTGATATCTGGATCCTGTAGGATGCAAAAAGGTCTCCAAACTTGATGAGAAATACAGTTAATCACTCCTTTTGGGTCTCTGCCGTAGAGAAATGGCCTTTTGTCTTGTTTCCCTAAATACTAACTTGTGCAGTTTGATGCAAACTGGTTTCACACATTTCTTGTACTTCAGTTTATGGGTGGTAGACCAGTTCTGAAACAATTGTGTCACTGAAAATATCATTCAAGAACAAGGATGTACTAGGTTGTTCTACTGCAGGTAACAAAATTTGAACACCCCCAAATTGTTTCTCAAAATGATCGATTATCATAACGACACATCAAAATCTTATGTGGAATATACTCTTCCTCTCTATACTACAAAATATTTACCTCAGATGAGAGGGCAAACTAGAAATGACAAGGTGTTATTTGCCAAAATCTTTGACTCCTTTTAATGTTGCCGTATTTCACTTTTTGCATCTCTACCATGGGTCATATACAGGCAACACATTATAGCAAGATGGCAAATTGATTCTTCAAGCTTCTGAATGCTTTGTGGTTTTCTAGCAGAACATCATAGTACCAAAGCCATTTTGAGGATTCCCTGTGGCAGGTACATTCCTACGCAACATTGCACAAATGACAGATTTTTACCAGTCGCATGCAGGCTTTCAAAGCAGGAGGAAGAGTAAATGGCCTAAGCATGATGATCTCTGGATGACAGAAAGCTCTGAATAGCAGATAGTTTAAAAAAGCCTTACATTGATTAGAACAGTAATACAAAGCAATAAGATACCATATGTCTCTGTATAAGACGGGTTCTTTACACATAAAAAATATAATGGAATAGTATAAATTACCATCAGGTTGCTAATAAAAATGAGGATGACACTGCAAGGAATATTAGTCATTATAAGAGAACCCCGTACACTTCATACTTGGACAAATTCTGTGGTTGAGTTCCTTTCCGAAAAAAAAGAATAAACCTGGCTTCAAATTGTTTAAGATATTTCTGTTCTTACAATAATATCCTATTTCCCTGCTAAAAACACCTCCTCAATATTGAGAAGTAAGCCTTCAATTTACAAGAAGTAGCCAACATCTTTTTCATCAGACTATTTGATTCAGTTTGTTCACATGGTCTTTGCAAAAGCTAAAGTGGAAGTTCTGACAACATACTGTTCAAACTACATTCATCAACCTGAGAAAAAGAGTGTAGTGCTCCTCCGTTCAAAATATGGCATACAGCCTGTGGTGTAGGAGGCCATATCCTCCTATATAACAGGAAAATATTCCTATATAACAGGAAAATATTCCTATATAACAAGACGTTTCCTGCTGTCTGTTTCCTTGTCGCTGTGCACTTGACATAAAGCAATTGCTCTCTTAATTCTTGCTAGGTCCCGGTGAAGGTTCAATTCATTGACTGCTGAACTGGAACAGTCCAGGAGAAACCTGCAGCTAGGTGTGTTATAGCTGCTGATTACAGTACTCCTCTGGAATACCTTAGCCTCTGCCTCAAAGCAATAAGGCAGCCCAAATGGTGTTCTCCATGCCAAAAGGCTTGCTGACTGGCCCTGCGACTGTGTTTACAGATAGCCATACAATCCTGACATTAAACTGGTCATTCTGAAATTCATTGTATAAGTAATTCTGCTAATTTAATTAGATAAATATTCTGGGGAAAGATTAGTTTGGTGCTTACATCAAAATTATGTATATTGTTTTATTCAGCTTTCTGATTTTACTGACAAAGTCTTATGAAGGAAAAATAAAAGGATTTCAGGAATTGGTGCTTGCTTACCATTATCTGTCAGCTGAAAATTCAGACTTAAGTCCATGTGTTCTGTGTTTGGGGTTTTTTTCAATTCTGAGTTGGTACAGCTTAGCACCACTCTCTTTAATTCTTAATCCTACAGAGTTCTAAACTGTTTTGAACTACAGTTGTATAAATGGAAATAGTCTATAAAATGTTGAATTTTAGTGTCAGAGAAGTTTGTTGTTTAGAAATTAGAAGACAGCATATTATTTCATGTTTTCTGTAGTACAGTTTTCAATATTCAACTTCATCAGGTTGCTAGTACTAGAGGTAGCTCCAGGGGAAAGTTTTCTTGGTCTGTTGCATTTCTTTTTCTTGCACATTAGCTTTGCAAAAGATGCAAAATATACCATAATGAGTTACCTATCAAAAAGTGAATGAAAGAAGACTGAAAAACAAAAATCAACCCCCAAAACTGTTCTGAGTAGGCTTCCTCACAGAATTCTAGTTTCAAAGGTAATGATTACTATCTTCTTCTTTACATTTTCATTAAAAGAGAGAATTGTGTACTACATTGTTTCATTTTAGAGAGCATGAACAACAAAACCGCTGGCACATTTTACCCTATTCTCTGCCTTCTCACTTCCCCAAGCTTTCTGATGTCTTTCCAGTTTGGAGCTCCTGCTTAGATAAAACAGATGACTTTCTGGGCCTGCTTCTGCTAACAGCAGGCAGGAGCAACGGTGACTGATTGGTTGAAACATGAGGATTAATGGGTATTTATATTTCATTAAATTTTATGCTCACTGGAGAATAATGTATCACTCGCAGATATTGAAACATATGTCAACCCTATCCACTTACATATAATTCAATTTGACTTAAATGCATTGATCAAATTTTATTAAAGTCCAATATATCTTCCAAAAAGGCCTGCTAACACAATATTGCTGCTTCACATTCATCAGATAAAAGGAAGCAATTGCGTTGTAATTCCATTTATACCATTTTTCGGGAAAAAGGAGATTATTGTGAAACGAATACTCATTACAAGGTGACTGGCGCTGGCTGAAGGACTTGAGTCTGAGATTATTAAGCGAATTCTCAAGTGGTGCCCTTTAGTTAAAATTACCCCAGGGTGGGTCATGCCTGTTTTCATCCTAGTGGAAAAGAGAGATCAGCATTGCTAACGATATTATCCAGGAAAGTTTGCCATGCAAGATTTTGGAGTATGTTAACAATTTATTCTGCTTTTTCTTCTTCTTTTTTTTTTTCTTAAAGTTCAGTTTATGAATTATACATAACTGTCTTTCAAAAGATACTTTTCAGTATTTATTCTTCTTTTCTTTACCCACAGCCCTCCTTTTTAGTAAAATTTTGAAAACATTCTTACCGTAATGATCAAGAAAAAGGTAAATTGTTTATTACTTCAATTCTGCTCAAAAAGGGAGGGTGTTTTATTTTGAATTCCATCTCGCAACAACTACAGCAATAATGGGATGTTTCTCAAGTGTTTGGCCTTAGACTTCTGCTTGCAGCTTATACTGCAGAGAATAGAATTTAAAAGATAAAGATTTAGCCCTCCTAATGAAAAGAAATAAAGATTATTTAAAGCCATGATCCAGCAGGGTCATTTAGTCCTCACTGTCAAACTATAATTGTTTGCGGTGGTAGGGTTGGTGTAATATGTCTTAGCAAGCTCTTTGTTTGTTTCTGGCTCATGTGTTATTAGGGGTTAAACTGCCTGCATTCCAATATATAGGTGAGTATCTCAGCACAGGCCTTTCAAATAAAAGAGCCACTTCTAGACTGGAAAAGAAAAGGTACTGGACAGGAAGGACGTTCAAGAGTCAAATTAATGGAGAGTGAAAAATCTAGCTACTCTCAGAAAACTTAAAACACCATGGTTACATGATGTGGGATCTAAGTACATCACCAGGACTACTGCCCTATCTCACAAGGATTAAAATCACTTTAAGGTAACTGGGAACCCAAATATGAATCCAAATAAGCAAGTCTTATCTCCAGCTGAAGTTTCTTCCTTTTTGCCGTACTACTTATTTCCCATAGGTGCTATTTTGCTCTGCATTATCAGCCTTCTTTTGTGAGCATAGTAAAGATTGCTGTATAGGCTGATTACAGTTTTTGTCCAAAATAATAAATGATTTCAAAACAAGTAATTTTATTCAACTTATTTTAGGAAATCTGAGCGTTTCTATAAATAAAGTAGTACACTATTAAATGAAGTAAAACTTTCATGAATACTTCCCCAATAGATTTGTTTTCTGATCAGCTCTAATAGAGGTCCTGTCCTGGTTTCTACACATCAAACAGAACTTGAAGAAAATTTTTCTCCATTTTTGGGAAAAAAAGTGTTTGTACAAACATAGGGTTTCATGTTAGTATACTGATATGCGTTAAGTACATTTTTCAACAGAAATTTTAGATGACATCAAAATACTAATATCTTCCTCTTATCAAAACCCTTGCAAACCTAATTAAATATACTGTATGTAAATCACCAGATAGTCATCTTCAGGTGCTGAGGCTTCTGTCAAGACACTTGATCCTACTCTTCTGAAAATGTGTATTGAGCTTCTCCCAAAAAAAACTGAAGGTCTTGTTCACCTGGGAAGGAAAGTAATTCCTCCTTTTTTCGCTCTATAGATTGTGCTGGTCAGACTTGCTCAAGACTTGAAAACTTATAGTAATTTGTATATCTGAAAATAATTTTCTTTCTTTTAGATAGTGAGTGACACAATTTCTTGACAATTTCAGTTTGCCTTTAGGCTGTTTATCATTCACTCCAAGCATTAGAACTTTCACAGGCACACTGGCAACGTGTCCAAGATTAGCTCTTTTTACCCAGGTTAAATTAGCTGAACTCTTTTCTAGGAAGAATCATGGAACAGCTGAGGTGGGAGGGGTGTGTGGGAGTTTATATTGTCAACCTCCTTCTCCAAGGAAAGTCAGCTGTGAGGATAGAGCCAGCTTCTCAGGGCTTTATCTAGTCTGATCTTTATAATCCTCAGGAATGGAGATTCTGCAGCCTCCTTATGCAACCTGCTTTTCACAGGCTGCTGTGAGCAAGGAAGCATACAGGTGTGTATTGGTAATGACATACTCTATTACAGTCCAATGTTGAAATAGAGGCTTAACTGCAACATCCAACGCATATTACTGCTGCTTAGCCTTCTGTGCCTAGAAGGAAAACTTGCTCTTCTGAAAGTGTCAGCATCATATCATATATTGTGATTTAACTAAAAGATGTGTTAGAAATACACATGAATGAGAGCTGCCTCTTCTCCTATTGACTATAATGTATTGCAAAAATATTTAAATGAAGAGCAGCCCCAGACACCTATTATATAGAAATCTTTTTAAACAAGGATGATCATCACTTACGAGATTCCTTTGTACCATGTAGTCTGTGCTGTTACTGCATCCAAGACAAGGTGCCCTTTTGGCAGAATAAATTACATTTGCCCCTATTTACTTTCACTCCTCCTTTCTGCACCCCTACAAATTTGTTTCCTCTTCTAGTCTCCTCATTCCAGTGGAAACTGAGCAAAGCAGTAAGTATAAAACAACTTCTGAAGAATGGAATTTGGTCTTCCATTTCCTGTATTCCTTTCTGATTGGTTTCTGGTTAACATATATACACATAAGTGTGCAAGAAGTGAAGGTTACAGTTATGTGTTCCTATAACCACAGTATATAAGGTTCAAACTCATTTGTACTAGCATTTCTGTTAGATGTGCTTTTCACCCAGTAAATCAGGAAGCAGAAACAATAACATGCGGCTCATCTATGAGACTACTGTGCAAAAACTATCATTTGACCAATCATAGCCCCTCATGACTTCCAGAGAATGAGTATGGAATGTTACATAGGCATATAGAATTACTTGCATTTATCCCATAAAGTTTCATTACTATTTTTAAATAGCATATAAGCATCCAAGAAAGCTGAGTTTCTCATACTCTACAAAGAAAAGGGGGGAGGTTAAAAATAAAGACTTATTTATTAAAAAATATATATATTTCTTGTAAATTATTCACTCAAGTCTAATAATATCACAATATTAAGATATTAATTGAGCTTAACTTGGCTATTAATTTTGGAAAGATATTACTAGTACATTTACCTATTGTCAACTTTTTGTTTATTCATTTACTGTCATAAGACCCTTGAAAAAAACCTCTCCACTGTCTCACCAAATTACTATAAACTTCTGATTGACTGTAGTGTTTTCTTTGGTGACTAGCACAATGTAAACAACTGCTCTCATGGTTTAGGGCATCTTTTCCTACATTTTGGGGAAACTGAATAGATACCTGAAATATCACTGTTGCAGACTGAGTAAAGGGTGAAAACGGCCATCGACATGTAAAACAGAGAGGAAATCAATGACAGGCAAGAGACCAGGTGGTATTCTTTGGCACTACAGGCTGGTGGGCAGACTATCAGCTGAGAGAGGAGAGGCAGAAGGAACTTCACACAGCTCCAGGTAATCAATGTTTATCAGACACAATTATAAGTCATTAGTTTATTATTAAATATTAGTAGATTGTCTTGTATTATCCTTGCATTTTGTTTGCTCTCAGTTTTCCTATGGGTCAAAAAACCCAAGAAAAACAAAACAAAACCCAAACCCCCAACATAATCATGAAAACTCATTCACTCTAAAAATAATAAGTATTATGCATCAACTGTCAAACTCATCCAGTGTATTTTACAAGGAAGTTAATTATCTGCATAAAGGTACAGAAATCCTGGTGGAAAATCACTGTTATCTACTATACATAGAACAAAATAAAAGGCACAATGTATGATGTTGCGTTGCTTTAAACAACATAATTTTGGGATGAATGTACCACTCATCAAACATGGAGTAATGAAGGTGTTAAGCAGATCATGTCATGACTTATGAAGGACAAACTTTTCTATTTGCTTTCCTTTATAAATAAAGAAAATGCAACATTTTATGCATCTTTAACTCATATGCAGTCCCTTTATCCAGTAAAAACAAGGCCATTGTATGCAAAATATAGCTTTACACTTAAAGGAGGACTATTTAAATGTAAAATTGTCATTTGTAGTAGAAACTTATAATTGAATCATGCCCACTCTAACAGATTTTCAGATATATTCCTTTCAATATTATCTTCAAATTTTCATGTTCACTTGCACCCCTGTATCATGTGCTATCAGATTAACATAACATGTAATTTAAGCAGGAAATCACAGTTATCTTAAAAATGTATGGGTTTTTTTATAAAATTTATTCTATTGTTATAAAAATTTAATTCTTTTTTAAAATTTATTCCATATAAACTTGTACTCATCTAAATCTGTGATCCCAGACTCATTTAATTATGCTAGATTTTACTTGGAAGATATGTGATGAAAACTGACAAAACCAGTGAAAGCTCCCTCTTCCAAAAGGCATTAGCAGTGTCACCAGCTGTGCATAGTCAAAATAAAGATGAACTTCCAAAGATGTACTAGATGCATAGAAGCAGGAGGATACTGTTCTGCTAACTGCTGTAAAAAATACAGTTTTTAGGTTCAAGGAATATATCTTTCCTGTTGGCACTTTCCTCTATGAGCATGCAAAGAAAGATACACCTTTTCTCACTGAAGCCTTGTGAGAGACACTTTTGTTGCTCGAGTAATCTACTCATTCTTTTCATCCTGTCTAGCCCGTCCTACAGCTGAAAACATTGCTGCCACTAAAGGCAATAGTATTTACCAACAGAACTAGGTGATTCCTCTTGCATAGTGCTCATTTTTATGGTCATTACCCCAGCAATGATTTGAGCTAAGAGGTTATACTATGTGGTTCTATTTACATTAAAGGAATTAGACTTTCATCATATTTGCAGGTAATTCATCAGGCACATTATCTATTTACATGAACCCTTGTGCTCTATCTAAATTTTCTTCAGCTGAGAAATAGGGCTCATTTTTCTCAAAATCTTTTTACAGAGCACATTTAACAAAATAAATTTTAAATGTAATCAGTTTACTACAAATCTTAGGACCAACTGTTCATAAATGATTTCTTTAGATACAGATCCCAGGCAACAGTCATCACTCAGTCTTCCTTGACTTATGGTCCAGTTTTCTGTGACTTGACTAATCCACTCACAACATCCTGCTTTCTACATATGCTTCTGTTGATGGGCAGTCATCTTTCTCTTGTGTCCACATCCCTGTTTTCACAGACAACTTTTTTCTTTGTCTTAATGCTGGCAACTTCTGCTGTTCTATTGCTTGCCTTCTTGTTTTCAAGTCACTTTTCTGGTGTAAAGAAGGACTCTTACAGCACTGCATGCTCCAAATTTTGCTCAGAATATAGTTAGGTTCAAAATTACAAAGCCATATCTTTGTGACAGTCCTTAGTTTTACTCTGCTTTTTCTTTCTTTCTTTTTTTATACAATTTTTATTAAATAAGGCTGTTGCACAATATTGAGGGTCATGTTGACTTACAGCAAGGACAGAAAAGAGAAAATACTTGTTCAGACACACACACGCATTCAAACCTCCCTGTGATGCAACAGAGGACCACCAGCAGGCCATGTGCCTTTGTATTGGCTCTGTAGCAGCAGAATTCCAACCAAATAGGCTATCATCAGTTGACAGAAAAAAGTCCCAGAACCCCCTCCAGTGCCACTGAAGTCACCAAATCAGTTAGTGCAGTCCAGACTGCTTTCATGGCTTCAAGGATGATAAAGTCTACCTTTGTTGATACACACTGATTGCTTACTCGGAAACAGAAATGACTGTCCAGTTGTGACTTGTAGACTGGATGTCTACCCAATCCTGCTCACTCCTCTTTTGTCATAAAATTACAGGTGGAAGCTGCTTGTTTCTTGACAGAAGGGGTTAGTTTCTGAGGTAGTGCTCTCAAGAGCTGATCTGTAAGGAGGAATTCCAGTAGCACAAGAGCTGGCAGACGGCAGCAAAAGATGGAAAACAGAGCTGACTTTTTGGCTACTGCTAGACACATCTTGCTTCCTTTCCATTCCCAGGTTTTTACCTTTGCTGATAGACTATGTTAATGTTTCACAATATTGCTTCTCAAGCTGTTACAGGTACAAACTATCTGGTTATTTAGATACTATGGTATCTAATAGGATGCTATCAATCTTTTATAGTAAAAGAATACATAAATTATAAACAAATATGTCCTTTGGTCTAGTGGAACAACGTAATGATCAAAGACACACAATAGAAATGTATTTGCTTCTACAGTAGCTTTATTCCCCCAGCGCTCAGTCTGTAGTGATGGACAGGCAGTGAGCTGTCAGTTTTTGTTCTGTCTGTCACACTACACTTACCTCCTGTTGTTTTAAGTAATCAATATGGGGGCTGAAATCACCTACCACTACCTCTGCTACCTACTATTTTGTCCACTCATAAATTATGAATCCATGCACAACATCAAGTCTACAATTTCGATTGCATTTGCTAATCATTGATCAATAATTCAAAAGCCTCTTCTTCTTCAAGGGTCCCTAGTTTCCTGGAGCATATGGCATAAGGCTGACAGTGTTCACAAAACTATTCCCTTACCACAAAAAGGAGCAAGACAAAACAAGTTGTTTAAAGTTGTTTCTTTTTTTTTTTTTGTTTGTTTGTTTGTTTGTTTGTTTTTGCAAGGGACTGACTTTGTACTTTTTCTATTATTATTTCCTCGGCTTGCTACAGTTAATGACTGCATAAACACTTGTATGCGGTAGCTTCCAGGATTATTTTCAGCTTCATACATTGAGAAGACATGCCACTTATAAGCCAATCTCTGTAGTTTGAGTTTACAATGATAATGATTGCTATGCTTACTTTTACTAAGGTTGGACTATATTTCCCTTTTTCAGAAGCCTTATTTTTCATATTTATGTTATGCTGTTTATTCTCTATAAAAGATCATGAAAATGAGGTAAAAAATCTTTATTATGTGTTACTGTAAATACATAACATGAACGCAATAAGCAATAGAGTTTTCAGAAGTGACTCTAAAGTCCTTAGCCATTACAAGACAGTCACAGAATGCTTGCTGCAGTGTTTCTTTCTCTAAGATTTTATTATTAGCTATTTTACTGCGAGAGTACGACCATGAATAATAAATATCGTCATACAGAACAGTTCTGATTACTTCTCCATGGAAACCTTTTAAATGGCTGTGTCCTGAAAACACCTATGAAAATTCACTTTGTGAATAATCTCTGTGGCTTAAAGAAGAGACAAGTTCAAGCGTGCTTGTATATTTTGACTATTTTCATAGCTAGCCTACAAAACCCCTATAATTCTCAAATATTTTTTGGTCCTTTGTTCTATGAGTTTAATTTCAGAAGAGATACCAAAAGGCTTATTAAGACTGTGTTGTATAAAACCTTCCTTTAATAAAATATAATTTCTTATTTTATTATATCTCATTGGTCAAGAAGTTAAATATAAATGCACAGATGAAACCAGTCTGATAATGTCATCTGATATTTTTTAGAAAAGTTGCATTGCATTATCTATGATAATGTGTTTATCTCTACCTGTATTTATTTCCAATACTTGCATGGAACAATTAAGTAACTAAAAAACAAAAGCAACCCAGCATTGAGGTTTTAAATACTTGCTTAAAGTGGTATAACTCATAAAAAACTGTTATCAAGATAATCATGTTTTTCTAGGAGACAAGACAGTGTTTGCTTAACTTGAGATTAACTAATGTACTTCTGTGGTTTGTACTTCCTTAAATTAGTTCTTTCAGGTAGCATGAAAGTGTGAACAGCAGCCACAGATATAGTTATTATCAGACTATCTACCAATTTTATTCTGATTGTGTTAGATGCTTACTGGACATTTGAAGGCAGTACCTTGCAAGGAAGTTTACAAGAAACATCAATCATCAAAAAATTTGCACCTTTACTGCCTACTAAAACTTGCATTAAAATAATATTAACAATAGCCCCTTCAATTAAAAGAAAATAAGAATCCTAGTTTCTTCAACATTTAATCCTAATTTCAAAAGTTGTAACCACGTTTTGAAACCAATATCCCTGATACCCCAATTTGGGAAGTTTTTATTCTTTTCAAGGTTTATTTAAAGGTCCAAATTAGAGTTCTCCACTGAGTTTTGATATAGACACAGGATCAGAATAAGGATCAGTTTTATCTATAACTATTATATGTCATACTTAGGATGCACAAAATTCATGTTACATCATCCTACTTGATGCATCTCACTGAGTTAAAAAGTTTAAATCAAAGCAGCTTCTAGATGGTATGTGTTTTTATTTTTCACTTTGGTATCTTTTGGCCTGTCTGAAAAATAGTAAGAAAGTATTTCTGCCTACATAGGATACACATGCAGTTTTATCATGAATAAGAACATGACTTCAGCAGTCAGAAGAACAGAAGTGAAAAGAACGAGAATGATAATGAGGTGGTGCAGGTGCATAGAATAAGAATTTTCCTAATCTAGTAATAAAATCATAGAAACAAGTGAACATGTGTCTTGACTAGACCAAGTTATTGGAGGGGGAAAAAAGGTTTAACAGACATCCTGTTATAATCACTCCAGGTTTTTCTGTATTTTTCCTATGCTTTTCTTCATAAGAAATATATTGTTCTTACTTAAAATTTTTTTGATTGCTTCATAGAATTTTGGCCACAAAAAGTACTTTCCAAGGACAGAGCATATTATGATATATGTTGTACTGAGCCCATTGGAGGGAACTGCAGTGCTATATATTATGAGATTTTATGCCATCTCGTTTAGAAGCAACATTAAAATTTTCTAAAGTACACATAATTAGTTTTTGATAATGGATATTTGGAAATAGTGCTGGTTTTGAGAATAATTCTCAAAATGACTAGATGTCTAGTGACATAAAGAGTATACTTTTTATCCTTGTCAGTTTGGATTTTGACATTGTAGAAGAAACAAAAAGTCGGTTTTGGTTTTTTTAAGTGAAACTAAGTTATGTTGAAATTAAAATATTCAACAAAAAACTAAATAAAAGATGTCAACAATATTTTGACAAAGATGTTCAGAGCAGTCTAAAATTATTTTCTGAAAATTATTTTCTGAAAATTAATAACGCTCAAATTACGAATCAGACCTTAGGTATATGAAGTTTGAAATCTGTTATGAATAGTACTAATTTCAAGTGCAAGCTTTAAACTTTGTCAAGTTTAAAGTTCTTAAGCTTAAGCTTAAACTTCATCTCTTACAGACCCTTTTCTTAGCAACTCTTTTATTTGGATCATGCCAAAAGCTGTTTTCTGCAATGCCCATTTTGTATTTCTGGTGATTGATAGCCTCTATCCTTTTTTAATGTATTTTAGAGTCTTTGGTATTGGTAATAGAATGGGCCTTCCACAGAGCAAAGCTGGAAGATTGGCCAGCATGTAGCAAAGATACTCTTGCTTGACAGAATTAAGTATAAAAACATGTTTTTGTTCTGCCCTGCTTGCTCCTTAATGCATGGAAAAAGTTTTTACAGTGATGGTGATTGATTGAGCACTGTCACAGGTTGCCCGAGTTGGTTGTGGAGTCTCCATCCTCAGAGATATTCAAAAGATTCTTGGGCATGTTCCTAGGCAACCAGATTTATGTGGCCCTGCTTAAGCAAGGAGGTCGGACCAGATGATCTCTAGAGGTCCCTTCCCACCCCAGCCATTCCGTGATTCTAAATTTGAGCTCTTTTTCTCTCTACAAAGATGTTAAAGTTATATTATCTGAGCTATCGGAGCTGTTTCAGAATCAAACTTCCAAAATATTTTTGATAACAGCAAATATTTTTAGGAAATCCTGATTTGTTTAGGTTTGTAATTATAAATTCCAAAAGCCACAACTGGTTTTGACAGTAAGTGCATCATCTAGTGAAGTCATACTTTTTTTTTAATTATAAGCTGTCATTTCCTGGGGTGATTACAGGACGTGTTGCAGTTGAATGACACTTCTGATATAACTGGTGTCAAAGATCATACTGATCATAACGAGTTGGATAACTTCCTTAGGTGAAATGAGCAGGAACTTGCCTAACAAGCATAATGATTTTTTTAGGCTGGTTTCTTTTCTTTTCTCTCATGGAGAAAAATGGTGTAACAAATATCACATCGAAGTATGGATAGAAAAGCTAAGCATGAAATGCAAGTTGAAATTACATTACAGAAAGGAAGAGTCTCATGTACTAATTTAAGCCAGTGTTCAATTGATGGGAGCTAATGAACTCCAAAAGCTTTGACATCTTTTGCAGCAGACAACTCAGTGTAAACTAATCAACATTAAGTCAATATAATCTAACCCTTCGTTGTTCATTGATCTTTTCTACAGGCTACACACGGCCTGGCCACGTGAATGGGTCAGGAAGAGGATAAAGCTGTTACCACAAAGGCAGACTAAATTAAAATTGTCCAGCATGAAAGGGAAATAAAATTACCTACTTAATATCTTTGTTCTGCTTTTATAAAATGCTTATATTCTCCATCAGTGCCTCATAACAAGAGCCTGACCAGTTCATCCATGCCTGTCTAACTTATTCACATTCAAACTGGAGCAATGCAATGAAGTCATTAAAAATTTGAAATAAGCAAAGTCTGAGTTTTCTTTTAAAAGGAGCTTCAAACCAAGACTACAAGCTCACTATTTCTCTTACTAAGTTAGAAAGGGGCTTCTGAAGATTGATTCTAATCTATGAATCTCTCAACGGTTTTGAACCAACATTAGTGAGATCCTGCATTCCCCACAGAAGCACTGCCTTTTCTCACGTCTGTGGATATGGGAGTTGAGGGGAATGTCACTAGAAAAATAAAGATGTTGCATCTCCTTTAAAACCATTAAGGTCTTTGGAGAAGAGTATAAAACTCACATTTTCTCCTAAGTGTGTGGCAGACAGAAACTGTGGACAGGGGAACTAGATATTTCATCTGGTGGTATGTATTTATTTTACTAAGAAAGAGAAATTCTTTGGGCAGTGAAATGATAGGATGCATACCTGGAACCTAGATCAAATGACTCTTTATGTTTGCAGCAAAAAATAAAAATTAAAAAAAAAAAAAGGAAAGAAAAAAAAAACCAAACCAAACCAAAAAAACCCAAAATTGGTTTAAAATATAAAATGGCATTTAAAACCAGTAGTAAGGACAATTTTATTAAAATCTGCTTTTGAAAGATTACTTTGTAATTATAGACATATCTTGCAAAAATTTGAGAATGTAAAAGTAATAATCACTTGCACAGCTTTTCTAGTTTTCTGTACTACTATATGTTTCTCCTATCACATTTGTTCTTTCTGTATGGAAATCTCAAAGAAGCCTAAAGGTAGCTAAAGAGCTGAGCCAAGCAGGCATTCAATACCCCTATGACTATTCGAGCTCTCAGCAAGATTCTTAAAACAAAAAGACTAACCAAGATGCATCCAGTATCAAATCTTGGTTGCTTTGCTCACAAGGATTTTCTCAGTGCGGCTAATGGGACAGCTTGTACGATTATGCCAAGCAAGTCTTGAACTGCAGAGAAGAAAATTCTCATACTTCTGTGCTAGAAAACAAAGAAAAAAAATTTTAATGTCTATTTAAAGAGTTAATTTACTAGCCTTCTTACGTAAGCATAAACAATACATTCCAGTGTATTCCAGCTTTTGATTGTCTTTTTTTACTATGATATTCACAACACTTTTTAGGTCCCTTCAGGATCAAATTGTATTAGAATTTAAATATAAAACATAATTTTAATTGCAGAATTTTAAATTGTATGTTTGCTTGCTAGGACAAAATTGGGAGGGGTTAGCTGTGGAAGAGTAGAATCACACTAAGGAAATGTCCCAAATGGCCACGTACAACAATGTTATTGAGTCATGAAACTACTAGAACACAAGGAGAAAAAAATGGTGTAACTTCAATCCCAGCTTTTTAGTTTATTCAAATGAAGGACCCTCAAATGGTTTAGTTAGGAATTAAGTTAATTGGGTTTGGTGTAAGGTTGGTCTACTTCCTGCTGGAAAGTTTCCCATATTTCCTCAGTATAAGTAGCGGCTGGACTCCCATGTCACCCTGTTAGCCCAGACTTTAATTAGTTCTGGCATTCGCCTCATAATGATAAATGCTGAGATGATGAATGGAAATGCAAATGAGTGTGAAGTGGCTCAGCCATCAGTGCTGAATATCATTAATACCTTCCTACTGTTAAATCGATCAATGTCATCCCAGGATCCCTCTGTTCAGCGGGTGCAGATGGCTGTCCGCCAGAATGCCTTCCATTATATTGGCAGTGAAAACTTTGTGGGTTTTTCCTCCCCATATGCTTTTATTCATCTTTTGCTGAATATTTGTTTGGCAACTAGAACTCTAATATATTTCCAGCTGAGATGATAACTATTTAGGGTCAATAAGCGAGTAGCTAATTTAGAGCAAAATAAATATGAATATGGATCTCTTCTCACATCAGGAGAGGAGTATCAAGTGCAGATTCAATAAATTGGAGAGGAATAGAATTTTTCACAATGCAAAATTTCATGTGGTAGCAATGAAAGATAAAAAGTAGGATGCAAAGATGTTTATTCATTTCTCAGGCATGTTACATCTTTGTATTTTTCAAGCTTCTGGGTCTGGCAGCATGACCCTAGAACTACGTTTTGTAAAAATCAAAGGGTTGGATAATGCTCAACATAATGTTTTAATATCTGAAAGTTTTTATGAATATGAAAAATAAACCTGGAAAACATTGGGAATAGTTGTTTCATCAGTTAGATTGCATTTTTGTGCAGTGAGTTTGGGAATCATCCACAAGGATGTGCATTAGACTGGTGGGGTTTTTCTTCACAGGGAAGCTTTCCAGTCTATGCAGACACAGATACCTTTTGAGGAAGTTTTTCTGTACATCTAAACTTAGGACCTAACTATGACACTTAATTCAGAGATGCTTCTCTGCTTAGCACAGAGGGAGTATGGGGATTAGCCTTTGTGAATAATCATTTCTCCATGTAGTTTACAATTTATATAATCTCAGACAGTAATGAATCAAGGGTGCTTTATTATGTTAAATCAGGAAGTATGTTTGATCTATAGACAATGCAAATAACCACCCTTTATGAAGGTGTCAAGAAGCTATTGAGAGGCTAAATTCACCACAGTGTATCAGCCTGGAGTATCTTCACTCATAGCTTGTGTTTACCCATATGTGATAACAGCCAAACCATATCATTTTCACACTGTAATCTGTGTAATCAAATCTCCAATTGTCTATGAATCCGCTCACCTGTGGCTTTGCAAAGATGGAAGAAAAGCATTCTGGGGTGTGTACACCCTGTACACATAACACCAAAGTGAACACTGTACTTCTTCTTCCAACCTCTCTTCTTCTCATACATAACACAGTATATCTTTCATTTCCCTTCATAAACCTTCTCATTCCATCCTCTCAGTAGCTGGAAACTCTCCAGTGGTTTGAGAACTTACTGGAATTGGTCTAAGCATAAATCACTTATTATCAGGTTCTAGTCTTTACATAAATGGAACTGTCTCTTTTTTTTTCTAAATGTCTATATTCGAAAAAGTAATTCCTATAAATCACCTTTGCATTTACCCACTGCATCTGTCTTGCAATGGGATTATTGTCTGATCTTAGGTTAAAAGTTTTCTTGTATTAGCCTAATGAAATTTGAAAAATAAAATTGGATAAAATATTTTGTTACTTTGGAGTCTATTAGAGCTTTGGCATCTATGCTAAAGTAACACTGGCCAGTTTCAATAACACAAGGAACACAAGGAAATAAATTAGACATTTTAATTGTGAGATTATATCACTTCGATAGGGTGACTAGGGAAAAGACAAAACAAATTCTAATAGCAAAATAATAATTTAACATATCGCACTTTGTTCTGTGCTATTTCTCCTAGGCTTTAGTGTTTAAAAAATTATAATAATATGAACATTAATGATTCTTTTGTTTACAGTCAACATTTTCATGAAGCCTGAGATAGTTAAAAATACTGCTCACTCTGACTTGAGGGAGAATAAAATGATTCTGTGGAAAAAAGTGTCACTGTTTCATATCCATAGAATACACAACCACAGGCAGATCCCAGGAATTATGTCAATCAAAAAGTAGAGTTAGGTACACTTCTTTTAGTAGTGCAGGTATACAGTTTTATGTCATTCAGTTCTTGTTTCCACTGTTAACAAAACAATGTTATAATAGCAATTCCCTTCTCTTTTTTGAATTAGTTCTATTCTTGCTACATATTAATCTTCTCTAATACCAGATATGTATATAATACTTTAAAAAACAGTGACGGGAAAAAAAGGGGTGGGAGGAAGATTGTGCCCAAAAGAGACTCAATGTGAAGTGAAATTAAATAAGGTCTAAAGCACAAAGATTAATGTAGGAAGTCTTCAACAAAGATTTCATCATAAGGCCATCAGAAAGGCTGTGTCAGTAATGTGACTTCAGGAGGGGTTTGGATTCCAAGACAGCCTCGAAACACCACAGTCACATACTGTCCTTCAGGATTCCAGTTTTTCCCATCCAAATGCTCCTTAAAGTAGCTCTTATACAGTTTGAGCTGAAGGTTATCCACACACAGCACAACTGTGCTGGCTTTGATTTCTTTACTCCCTTTCTCACACAGATCTCCTCATAAGATCTGCTTGCTATCTCATGTCTCATGTGATGAGAATCAAGGATTATATAGAGCTTGCTGTTTTGAAGAGACTCCCTCTATTTCTTGGGTTCTCTATTTCAACTGACAGCTCATCTTGAAATGCATCTTTCAGACCTAATAAGATAGTTTCAATTATCTTTTCTTGTGTTAGTGCACAACTACTAATGGATTTCCATAATCATATTATACTATTGAATACATATTTTTCCTTATCTATCTTTTTATGTGGTCACAAATTTCTACAGAGCATTTCCCAATCCAGTCAAATCAGGTAGAGATTTTGCCATTATCTTCAATGGAAATAAAAATAGTTTCTGCAATTTTCTTTTTAGTTACCATCCGTACTACAAGGCCACTATGTTTGTTGTTCCCATTGGCTTACACTTTTCAGTGGAGGTATGCACAAAGGGAGATATTATGCAGAATTTATAAAGATGGAAGATCATGTCTCTGAGAAAAGATGTGTCTATTATACATCAAGTTGATAGTATTATCCTATGCTGCACTGGTATTGACTATAAAAGGCTACTTCCAGTTATTTACAGCTCTAAGAAATTTGAACTACTGGGTACGTATGTGCGTGTGCACTTCTGCATGCACACATGGATAAAGCTTCACATGTAAAGTCAGAAAAACAATGTTTTCTATCTATAGCTAAAGACAGCCATGAGGGTGATTGAAAATAGGGATAGCACTAGGAGCCTGATCAAGGAGAAAGACTGGGGATGAATGAAAATAAAATACTGAAAACAATATTAGGACTGCAGTGAAAGACAATGAAGTGAAGCATAAAGCTTGCTAAAGTTTGAGAAAGTTAGGGACAGAAGAGCTCTGTCTGGCTGGGGTAGCGGAGAAGGAATACTCCCATCAGGCAGTGGTAAAGACTCAATGCTCCCAGGGCTCCTCAGCCACATCTCAAATGTCAACAGCAGCTCTGCAAAAGCTTGTGGCAAACTATAGGCCCCATTTACTTCTGAGAATGTCTCTATGCAAAGGACTTAACCCTGCTACTGCTGTCACATTAGTGGTCATACGAGATATGATATAGATTTGTGCAGTGGTCTAAAAGGCTTTAGTTCAGCTAATGACACACGTTAAGATCTGTCTTAATTCATTGCAAAGACCTAGGAATCGTGTCCAAAATAAATGAAACCTAGAAAAACCAGGCAAAGGCAGAATCTATGCAAAGTCAGGGTCTCCATGCATGAGCAACTTTACCTGAACCCCACTTTGTGTGATACAGAGCAGTTAGTGGATTGGAGAAGATTACAGGAAATTTTGTGGTTAAAGCAGCCTCAGAGAACTGGATTAAATATTGCCTCTTGTCATACCAGTCCTTAATGAGGCTGGTAAAGTCATTTCAATCAAAGTTCTTGTAGGTGGTTACTAATTATATATTTTCATTTTATGGGTCTCTGATTTGCAAAAATGCTGGGTACTCACATTTACATTGCTAAGAGCTGTGCTCTTAGTAGCAAGCTAGAGAACAACAAGCACATACACAGAAACCAGGCCATATGCATACAGACAAACAAGAAAAAAGTCAGAGCATGGGTGTAGCCCAGGTGGACTACCAAGATGCTGAAGATGCCATCAGCATAAAAGGGATGTGTTTTTCACAGCTCCCTGCTGCTGTCTTCTGCTGAACAGTCTGAATATCTGCACTGAGACTCCACTAACTGAGAAAGAGCTACAAACCTCAGTCTGCAGAGGCCAGAGCAAAGCTCAGATTCATGCTCCTACATCAATGCTTTGCTGGCCTTCTAACGTGTCTGTGGAAATGAAGAGTCAGCCTATGATTTTGTCCTGGTTTTGACTGGGATAGAGATAATTTTCTTTCTAGTAACTGGCTTCTGGAATGTTTCTATATCTCAGCTTTTTTTTTTTAATAAAAAATTTAAAAAAACCCAACAAACCCAATAACAAGAAATAGCTATACTATGTTATTTTGCACTGCTTTTTTAGTACTGTTTACCGCATATTTTTGTATTACATTGATGACCAGGGTACATCATCACAAAATTAACATTTCTCACATGTGGGCAAGGTTTAGACAACACTCAGTAAACATGTCATGAACCTTCATTAAGTAACAAGGGTGAAAAGAAACACTGCAGATCTGTTGCTTTTGGTAGCGTCCATCCATCCCATGAGTTGAATCACAGAAAACCAGAATATGATCATGTAATTAAAGACTACATCACACCCTGCAAAACAGACAACCACATCTCTAGATTTTTAACTTCTGACATCTTGACAACAAACTCAGTGCTGTGCTCTGGAGGCTGGAAGGAAAACACAGTGAGCACTGTTCTGTTTTCAAGCAGTATTGATAATGTGAAAGAAGATTAAATGTTCAGATAACAAAGCTACTCTACAGAGATCAATTTGTTAATGTCAGATTTACAGATTTATACTAGTATAAATCCAGCATGGCTGCAGTGAGATCAAAATACTCTTAATTTACATAGGTGTCATTTGTAGTTCATTTTTGTCCTTATTCTTTCATTTCTCTTTAGTCATTGTAATTTTACAGAAGTGTGTCATAACTCAAAGGGATGTTTTCAGGAACAGAACATCATGCATTGGAATGGTGTCTGCATATACATTGAGAGATTTTAAATACATATGAACAATTAATTAATTTGAAACTGACTGAGAATTCTGGCAGTATAATTAAAATAAAAGACAACTGTGAAGGAAGCCTGAAGGAAAGCAGGACAAGGGGAAGGATGGGTTAATGTAATATTTCTCAGGCACAGAAAGGTGGAGGCAGATGAATCAACAAAGAGATTAAAAAAAAAATAAAACAACTAATGATAAACAGAGTGAGAAATACCTATTGTATTCTCACGGTTACAGACAGATGTCTAAGCTGACTGTTTTCTTGAATCAACTTTACTCAACACCTGTGAGCATGTGATTAATTTAACCAAAGTACACAGTGTACTTTTCTTTCAGTCACCAAAAAAAAATAATGTTGACCTCTGGTATTGTGAAAGAAAGACAATCAGCTAACCTAATAGGCCCTTTATTTGCTAATCAAACCTCTCATTAACAATTAATTGGATCAAAAGTTCGCTGGCCATTATTGCTGTGTCAGTTCGACTCTGAGGGCCTCAGAGGATGAAACTAAATGAGCTGGTCAGGTTATAAATAATTTCCAGTGGCTACTCCTCTTACCTCAGGCTGTTCAGGTAGAGGTCAATGTCCTGCCTACTGCAGGCAAAAAAGACTGTTGCTGTGACAAGCAAGAGGCATTCTTTCTTTTCTAAGATGCTTATTTAGGCTTAGTAATTTAAACCTTTGTAAAAACCCACAGTATAAAAAACAGCTCTGTACTGCAGTGTTTTTACATGTACTTGCTTATCATGACTAAATCAAAGCAACATTTCAGATTGCTTAAAGCCTTTCAAAAATGAAAGAAGCCAGAAGTTGCTTTAATCAGGAAATCTGCTTCTTAAAGAAACCCTACAGAGACACCTTTATGGCAACATAATTATTTGTTTCTATTCCTAACCTAATAATACTGGTAGTGACTGACAGAGTTCAAATACTGCTCATCAAATAACATGAAAGGACTTGTCAGAAATGAATGAAGATACAAATGAGAATAAAGTGAGTAAGGTTTGGTCCAAAATATGTGCAATGCCACATTTAACAGTTGGTTTCTCTTTTTTTCATTAAAAAAAAAAAAATCATCTTTCTGGCTTCCCTTTAGACAAAAAGTGACAAGCCAGTACATCAACTCTTAATATACGCATATTAACACATATTGCAAGTCAGGTTTACGAAGAAGGACAACAAGGTCTGGGTAGGCCAAGTCTCAAAGATCCTGTGTGGTGAACTTCAGTATGATGACAGGACTATTTGTTCATTATAATTTTAATTTTAAAAGCGAAGTAGAGAAGGAGGTTGCATCCATCCAGGCTATTGCAAGGATCAGACAGTGAAAAAGAGTGACATACAACGTGTGCACATGGTGGCTGGAAGGAGAAAGGATTCTGGAAAAATAATGATATTGAAATCCAATGCCGTATGAGAATTTGTGAGTTTCCAGATAGGATGGGAAAGTTGCAGAAATGTGGGGCTGTTTATATTGGTTAATCAAAAAGAACACCTACAGTATTTAAACAAAACCAAAAAAAAAATGAGCTTTTCAAGAGAAGAGTCTTAGGAAGCGATATGTGGTTTTACTAGGATCTTATGCATACAGTAAGGTTATCCAGACCAAATAAGGGAGCTGAATATATAAAGAAGCTGAATAGTTCCTCACAGAAGCAATACCTAATGATTCAAGATGTCTCCTAGAATACAGGAAAAATCTGAAAAGAGAGAGCAGGACAGGAAAGGACAATAGAAGAGATATGGTCATTCACTAATTATATGTTATAGCAACTTCAGAGGATGCACAGAGCTATGTGTACATGTGGGTTTTTTTCCAGGCAAATGAAATGATCTCCTAACCAGCCAGAAGGCATGTAGATGTGGTTAGGTCAGCATGACATTAACATATTTATACAGCTTTGGCAAGGCTTAGGAACAAAAGCTGAGCTCTCATCTGCTGGAGGCATGGGCAGAGGGAGGTCAAAAAAGATTGATAGCTCTGAGTAGCTGACACTCAGAAACTTCTAGTGCATAATAATGTTCTTAGGGACCTCTAGAAACAAGATTGATTGTAGTTCTGGATACAACTACTGCTATTACACACTCCTGTTGCTTCAACAGGTTATGTCCTCAGTAAACCTCCAATTCACAACCATTGTGTGTGGGAAAAAACAAACAAGCAAACAAACAAACCTCTCTGTGCCTTCAGATGCAGGAATGCTCAGTCACTGGCTGAGCTACACAACACCACTTGTAACTGACTTTAACAACAGTAAAATGGTACAGGGAGAAAAGGGTGACTCAGTACCCTGAGAATGGGATCCCAGGTCTGGAGAAGAGCCAGGAGAGGGAAACATTGACCCTGGAGTCACCCCTCCTTATGAATTTTGCAGTTTAGTGAAAGATGCACTGGTCAGGCAGGATTTGGCTAAGTCTGACAGTATTAAATATACATGATTCCATTTCAGTGACAGGTTGCTTGTTGTCGGGCATATGTATCAAATATGGAGTAGTTGTATTTGCAGGTATTTTATCCATTTAGTAATGCATATTATAATGTATATACATATTTCCCTCCTGATTGCTTATTTTCAATACATTAGCAAAGATGTTTCCCAAGGGTCTGAAAAGGGGGCCTGAGAACCGGATAAGACCATTCTCCAGGCTTAAATTTTTAATATTAAAATGCATTGAGATTTGCTATACACTTGCTCAAAATGTATTGCCCCAAGCAAAACAGTGTTTTATGGATGGACATGCAATTTTGTTTCTTTCAGCCGAGGGTCACATTTGTTTTAGTGGCTTCAGGATGTGCAAAGTAACGAATGACAACTACAAATAAGCATTCTATGTTTGCAAAAACATAGAATCCATATTTTTTTATCCATATCCATATGCGTATGTATATATATACATATATATGTATACACACATACACAGATCTTGAGGAAACACAATTCAGGTAAAAATTGATTCTGTGATAAAAAGAAATACAATATTGTTATTTTTATATACAAGACTGCATCTTAGATACTCTGGGTGAATTCAGCCACTCTCTTTCCACTGACAAAGCACAATATTCTCAATCTAAATCATGCCAAGACTAAGCCCTAACCTTTCTACTCTCCTACAAAGAAGAGACATCTGTTTCAGTTGGAGCATAGCTGAAGGGAGTGCAAAAGGAAGTTACATTAGATCACTTCTGTCTTCCTAATTTTAAATGACACCAGTATTTGAACCATACTTCATTAAATATTCCTGAACATGTTCTATCTCTTCAACCCGCTTTCATCAAAACGTGCAGGGAAACTCATGTGAAAACTCTTCTCTTTGAATGCATAATGTAAGATTGCTAATCATTCATTAATCTCATTTATTGATTTTGCATTTTTCTAAAGGGGGAAGGAAAGGGATTCTAACAATTCAATTGGTTTGATAAACATTTTAGCTAAGATTATGCTGTGATTACTGTAAAACCAACTTAATTCATATTACAACCTCATTTTATCTCATGTAACTGTCTAAAAGAAGAAATCTGTTTCAGTGATGTATCAGTACATTTGCTTCATTATGACAATTACTTTGTGGTTTGTAGGAAACTCATTTTCCAAATTGAGTGACTAGGGGGTTATGTACAACAAAACAATGTTGAGAGGAGATGGTGGAAAATTGTGAGAATTTAGCCAAGGTAAGAATCCTAACTGCAGATAAAGTTCAGGTTATGTAACACTATCCTTAAATTCGTCTTGGAATTTAAGAATTCCAAGTTGTATTAAGTTGTGTTAAGAAGGAAGCAGGGGAAAACAAAGGTACATAATCATTTGTTTAATACTGAGTTTTCTGCTCAGAAACACTGGTGACAGTTACAAGAGGGAAAAAAAAGAGACAGTAGATGGAAAATGAAAAATTGTTTTGCCTCTGAGAGTTGAACTAAAACAACCATTTTTCAGTGTCATGGGATTAAATTAGGATTTAAATTAATGGTTCAAAACTGTGGATTATCTTTTCTGATCTATTTACTAAAAATAAGAAGAAAATTAACATTTACAAATTTTTTAATCACTGCCTATAAACAAATAATTTCTTCTCCGTGATAGGGAGTTAGCCTGTTGTATCCATTAATATGTTGAAACAAATTCTCCTGCTTATGAGGTGTTGCCTTGAGCTGAGCTTAGGTAGATAGTGTGATTACTGGGAAGGTATAAATGAAAACATGCATCTGGAAGTGAGTTAGTTTCAGAACTAATTTAGAGCAAGTGTTAGGGCAAATGCAGCTGCACTGTCAGACCTTCACCTAACATCTGTTCAGGTGAAGGCAGAATTTGGAAATTTTGTTCATTTGTCTGCTTTTTCTTGGTCATACTCGTTGCTTTGGTGATCAGGGGGGATGATACAGGTTTTGTTATAGTAGCCCTACTTAGCTGAGGACATTTTCAACCCAAGTTATCCAGCTTTAAAACAGCACTGCACTACTGGTGTGAAAAAAACGAAGGAATATGATAGGACTAAAATGTTATCCAGTGGTTTGTTGTCACTTCTACAATAACAGACAGCAGCACTTTGCATTACACATTGTGGGATACTTCTTCAAATTATGTAAATCAGTGAAGCTTTAGCAACGACAAATTATTCATACTCATTCAGAACCTCTGAAGATCTAATGTCAATTTGCAAAGTTAATATCAGGTTTCTTTTTTCCTAAACCATAGCCAAGCAAATATTTTCCAATATAGATGAAAATTTTGATTATCTTAAATTCTTAAGAACCTATAACTTGATGCTTTTCCCCAGGTTTTCTATGATAAGTAGAATTTCTGACTTGCTGAAATACTTGCATCAAACTTGTTGATGGCATTAACATTGATGTAAATACCATTAATTGAAGTATTCACAAACAAAAAAAAAGATAATTAAAACTTTAAAAATAGAGTTTTAATAAGTTTATGTGTTTTTGTTTTCATTTATGTTTTTACTTTATTCAGTCTTGTCAAGAATAAATACCTAACAAGAAAATACTGGTATTTATGTAAAAGCACATTGTCATTTCCTCTGGAACACAGAGATTGCCCAAGGTATTCTTCAATTTCAGCATACACTGGTTATGTAGGTAAGTATATTCAATAACAGGCTCCTCCTTCAATCACCATAAAAGTATTTCAATGTTGCTGTATGTCTTGCTCTCTACCCTGTTAAGAGTAAAATGACAATGGCTTGCTCTAAAGAATCATTTGCACTATAGATGTACTAATTTACAAGGTCTATATTAAAAACAAAAAAGAAACCCTACCTAATCATGCAGACTATATAACGAGAAGTAAGATGGAACAAACTTTTCAGTCCTGTTTGGCCTTGTTGTTCTAGAAATCTGCAACATTCCCTGATTAGTCATTTATTAGCTGCAGAAGGGAGAGGTGAGGCAAAACTGTAATTTAAGAAGAGTGGTTTGTAATTAATTCGTACCTATTATTTTTATCTTGCTTTGGATTGTTTTTTTTTTCTCCTTCAAACAACAACAAAATAAAGCGTTAGAAATATAAGTAAGTCTAAAGGCAAGAGATGTTGCTTTCATTTAATTTGAGATCCACTGTAAGAAATGTTTTCATCTATCCTAGAACTGATCTTTCATTACTGTCTTCTCTTGAGCAGCAGTTTGAGAAGTAGGGGAAGAGAGCAGAATTTCTAAGTATTTTCCCATGCACATCAAGTAAAATTTCCTTGAGATCATCAGACAGTTAAAGCATTAGGAAACCATGTTCAAAAAGGAAAAAACTGAACACATTTACAAAATTCAGGATCACATCAACGATAAATGTCTTGGAAATCATTTCTAAACAAAAATATTTGGGGTGCTCCTGCCCAAAGGCTTTCTTAAGTCAAGACATATACAATGAGAAGTCTTGGATACCTGCCCAGGCAGTCTGTGTTAAAGTCATCTCTGGCAGTCCTTACAGTGGAGATTACAGTTAGATGTGAACTGATTTACATTACTTTCTATTTTCCGGTTCTGACAGATGGAAATAGATACCAAAGAACAGTCAAAATCTTGCCACATGTTGATCCATCTCACTCATTAAGCTCTAAATACTGCTTTCAAAGTGGAGAGCTGTTCTGCAGACACCAGGTTGAGAAAACTTTTATGCTAAGAAGGAAAGAAAATCAAGTACACACAAGAAGATAATGCCAGTGAGGTCTGTGCTCTGTTCTTAGTCTAGTGAAAAGAATGAGATGTAGACTTGCAGTTTCTAACAGGACAGTTTATTCAGACCAAGTTGAAGTAAAGCTAGGTTAGTGCTATGGGTACACATACATATGTACTTAGCATATGCATACGTATGGGTATGGTATGGTTGGACATGGACTTTGGGAGTTTTCTATAACAAAAAATTAAGTGTAAACATCTCTACTGGGGGCCTTAAAATGAAGTGACACTGTGAAGGCTATGTTGCCTGAATGTTGCTTCTGCATTTTTCACATGGGGACTGTTCAGAAGCATGGCTCAAACACCTGACATGTAGAAACAAATGCAGCCAGAGCTCTACTAGTGATGGACACTACAGGATGAAGTAAGATGAACGAAGCCTGAAATTCAGAACTCTTTCCACCACGTTACTTGGATTCATAACATTGCTTTTTGAATTTCTTACTTCATTCTGACCCTAAATGAAACATTGCTAGGACTTGTCAAGAGCCTAGAAGGTAAAGCAAGAAAAGCAGCATTAGCATGACAAGGATTTTTAATCTGGAGGGGTTCTGTTAAAAAGCAACACACAAACACAGGGTCTCTGAAAATCCAGAAACCAGAAATAACTCATGTGTAGAAAAAAGGGGGTGAAGATTAAAAACATGGGGTATTTCATGTTGATTTCTTGCAAGGTAAAGCTTATGTTTGATTGTGATAATCTGCCTGCCTTCCCACATTATCTGTTTTACCTACTGTGACACAGATATTTATAGGACAAGTTTCATGAAAATCTGCTACTAAACAGGGAGGAAAGATTCAAGGAAAGGTCCTGCTGAAGAAAAAGCTGAATCCTGAGCTCAGCATTACATGTTCTTCTTTGGCCAGCCAGTGGTCAGGATGCACATCCAGGCTCGGCAACCAGTGCACCCATAGTTTGGAACTTGGCAGGGTATATGCTGCCCCTTCTGCAGCTGGTGGTTATCATTAAGGACAGAGACTTGGGGTTTCAATGCAGGGTTTGGTGGGAGAGAATTAGAGGTATGTCAGGGAATCATGATAAGCAGCATGGGACACAAGTCTGGGAAAGCGGTATTTTACTACTTCTGTTGTTAGAGGAACAACTTACTAAATGTGCATACAAAAAGTGTAGAAGGAATTTTGTGGCAGCGGCACTGGTGATAACTGCTAAAAAGCCTTCACTATTTTCCCACTATGATGAGAGAAAAACCTCTTTCAACTCTGAAAGAATCACATTTCTATCTATAATTGGGTGCAATAGATTAGAAAGGACTATTTGAATTACTTTAAGGTAGTGTGCACTCTCTAAAAGCATGTTATGTAAATGCTGTTAATTTCCCTTTAAAACTCTAAAGGAAGGTAGAAGTATATTAGAATGTGAGGGTGGTGCCATCCACGGTCCTAATTTTAATAACACTTCCTTGAAGCTCTCAAGAATTGTTTCGCATTAAGGATGAGAAATTCAGAAATAAGGGACTGACAGACAAATATTTTGTTCATAAACAATGCTCTCTAATAGTGGCAGTTCGTAATCATGTTAAGTGTTTCAAATCTGGGCACTCAAGAGAACTAACACAAGAGAGATTTTCAGTCTGTGAATCAGGCAGAGGATGGAGCGACCAAGAAAGATTGCAATCAGTATATCAAACAGGGCAAAACCTGGCTGGGTGGTTTAATCAACTGCCATCACATTTTTAAAACCAGCCTAAATGGTAGGAACAGAGATAAGAGAGGACATGCAGCTTGTAGTTGTTCTTTAATCTGAGTGCTGCTCCAGCTGTGTGGATATGAACAGTACCACAGAAACGTATTTATGCATAAGGCTTCCACTATCGTGAAGAGTCTGCTCAGACTGAAAACTGAAATCAGAGACTTCAGTTGGATACCTGTGGATTTTTATTTTGCTTGGTTTGTTTCCATATATTTGGTTTGAAGAATTTAAAGACAGAAAAATAAAGAATTTCACGTCAGGATGAAATTTATGCTTTCAGGGGGTTTTAAGGCAAACTGACCTCTCAAAAAAAAAATCAGAAAATTATTTTTGAGCCTTAACCTTTTTAGATGTGTCTTTATTCTGGTATGAAAACTTAAAAAAAAAATAAAATAAAATGTTGTCTTGGAGTAGGGGGAAAAAAAAGGCACATTCCACTAAAAAGAGTAAAAATTAAGTTTCTCAGATATATTGCCTTCTCTCTTATTTTCTTAACCAGAGCTACTCAGTTTTGACTGTAAATCATGAACATTTCAATTTCTGCCAAACTGCATTTTTAAACAGTTAATCCACTTAGGGATATTCAAATACTTTGGTATATCATAACACAGAGTTGCCCTATCAGATTAACTCATTACTCTTAGATTATGATGATGTTTCTAAAATTGCATCTATCCATAACCAGATGTCTTATGATTTATATCTCTCCACAAGACTATTTGCAGTTGGAGATAAATGAAACACTAATGTTCCATATGTGGCTAATATAAAAATAAATAATACAACAAAGGGAACAAACAGTTGTTCAGATTCTGTAATACATATAATTGCTGAAGAAATGCACTGTTTAATGCAAAAAAGAATTTGAGAATTTAAATTATGAGAAACTCATGTCATACTGAAGAATCGTATTCAAGGGAAAATAAAGATATTTGGAATCACGCATAAAATACAAGGCTGGATGGTTTTACACAATTGTCAATTATAACAGGAGGAACTGATTCTTTCCTAATACATGTACATTGATTTAACAAGGTAATGCTGAAAATGAAGCACAATCTACCATGTTAAAGCCATTGGCTACACAAAAAAAGATATCAAGTATAACCTTGAGACTTCAGTGTGACTAAGTATGACAAAAAAAAAATCTAAACTAAATGTAAAATTATAGGAAAAAAATAAGGGAGACTTTTCATATGCTAGAATCTTTTAGAAGAATCAGTTTAGAAGAATAGTGGGAGAACATTGCAATTTCTCCAGGAGAAGCAAAGCCACACAGTGCACCAGTTCTGTGAGGGATGATTACTGACAGATATAAGGCTACTGATCCTTCAGTTTGAAACAGGTAATTACTCAAAGCCGGAAAGTCAGTACATATCCTTTAAATCAGTAGGAATGGTAAAAAATTTAAAAATTGCCTCCTTATCATGAACCAGTATTCAAAACAGATTGCAAAGTATTTTTTATGGCAAGGGTATATATAAATTTAGTTGAGTCTGAAAGGCAACAAAAACAAGGTAACTGGTGACCTTGCTGTACTTTAAGGAAAAATGGGTCTGTTTTTTTGAAATATGTTTGACAGCTCCTGTTCAAATCTTACAGTTAATCTTTGTTTTGAGATTTTAAAAAACATGATTTTGAACAGATGTAGTAACACAGCATTGGTAGCAAAAAGGGAAAAATTGCTTTAACTTTCATAGACCCACTATGTAAGTGATTAGGAAAAGGCTTGAAGAGACCACCTGTAAATTGAACTTTGAAAAAATGTGAACCTAAAATTTTTTTCTTTTTGCCTCATTTTAAGGATGCATAGGTGATTTTGTGATTAATGTTGTTTTTTATATTGATTTTTTAAAATATTGTTCTTTCTCATGTGTTTCAAAACTGTTTCGAAATGTTGACTTAAAATATCACACTTGATTATTTTTGTCTTTTCACACAATTCAGACCATCCAAAACTATCTCATATAAAATACAAAGCAGAATTAAACCATGTAATATACACATACTAAATAATGAAATATATGAAAAAGCATTACTTCTTTTCTCTCTTTATTTGAGAGAAAAGGAAAACATGGTGCTTCCTCTAAAGCAAATCATAGAGATCACAGTCTGAAAACAAGGAAGAAAGAGCTAAAGATATCATGAGTAGAAGAAACTGTGAGTCAGGAAGTCCAGCTTTTCAGGTGAGAATCCCCATATCTGTTAAGGAAAAGCTTGAGAATTGTCTGTCACCTTTTCATCTGAGCAACCAATAATCTATCCCACATCTAGCATTGACTCATGAGCTCCATGTCCCGTGAGACAAGAGGCCATGTGTGTGCACCATAGTAGCAAGTACAGCTACTCTTCCCTGAGTTGCAAGACCTAGGGGTACATGCCTATACTGCAGAGACTTAATAGGGAAGTTTTTGTCAGGAAAGAAAGCAGTAGGGATCAGGCCACAGCCTCACAGAATTCTGATCGTCAATGTACAGCCTACAGGTCACTGGTACAACGCTCCTGTGCTAAACCACTGAAAATAAGAATACTGCCCATAGTAATTTCTCAACAAGTGAGCAGTACAGATAAAGGTCAATCACTGACCCTCCAACTATCTTTAGAAATGTAGATATGAAAAGCAACTGTTAGGCAGGTAAAGGTCAACAGGACAAGCCCAGAGCTTCAAGTTTCTTCTAGAGTACTCTCAAATCGATGTCAGTTAAACTTTGCCTTAATATTGCTTCATTTATACTGATCTTGTTTTTGATTTGTTATTAAATGCCATGTGCTCAGATATCAGATTAAATCATGTGGAGCACTGCAATCATGAGTTCAGATTTCAAAAAGCTGATATGCCCATCTCTGTTATTCATAGAACTGCATCATTTTTTATCAGGACTGATTTTGACAATACGTATGAGTGTTTGCTGGTACTTTGCAGTAAAATAATTAAAGCTTGTCCAATATAAGGTTAGATACTAGGCTGCCTTCAGGATTCTAAGAACTTGTTTGCTGACTTGCATTACACGAATCTGGCAAGCGGCTGAAAGGCTACCCTTGGCCTGGTTGTTGTAATTACCTCCCAATGTACGTAACAGTGACACCTGCTTTGAAAACACTTTCTGAAGCAGAGTTAATTATCATGTGCTATATTAGGAAGTGATCTAATTCTTGAAGAATTTCCTAGCCAAAAAAAAAAAGAGAGAGAAAATCCACATGGCAATCAAAGCACATAACATTGTTATCAAGTGCTTGATTTTTCAATATCTAGTCCACTGCAGAAGCCTACAAATGGAGCCGCCACTGCTTCTCAGAAGTGGACTGGTTTCTACATTCTGCTGTAGGATGTTGTTTTCTAAGCATTTGTACAGTAGTTTAGTAAAGAGGCGAAAATATGTGGCTACTCTTGATGCTGATGAAGGGTATAGTGACAAACTGGCCTAATCAAAGGTTCATACACGTCTGAGACCAGATGTATGTTTCACCTTCACAGTGTCTTGGTCACTCCAACAAACAGCTCTGGCACTGCCTTTTGGCAAAGAGGAACTAAATCAGCATCATTCACCTTGGAACAGCCGCAAACTCCTTGATTCTTGTGTATTTTTTTTTTCTGAAGAGAAGGGAGCAGGTCCCCTAGCAGTAAGACACAAACTGTGATCAGTAACAGTATGCCATTCCTCCTCTGTGCTTTCAGCTGCAATACAGTTGGTCTTTTGAGCAGGATGACCTTGTGAACCATCCAGTTGTTCCTTATCCTGCTCTGCAGTCATGTCACAGTGCTGTGGTATTTGTCCTGCACAGCCTTCTACAAACCTAGTATTTCTAATGTTTCACTTGTTTTAACAACTCACTGCTACTGACAGGGTTAATTCACATTCCTCTTTCTAATCTCCTTTTCTCCCAAATACAAGTTTCTGCATCATAACTTATGTGAGTGCTTGCCAGATTTATTTTTTAACCAATTTAACACATTTAATTACAGAAAGCAAACTCAACAAAACATTTTAGTAGAATAAGTCAGCACACAGACAGGTACATGAGCACAGAGTGGAAGTTAGCTCCATAGAGGTAGCAAGAGATTAATAAAGTGAGAAAAAGATGGAGAGAAAGAACAAGTAACAAGGTAAACAAAGTTCTGAAGGTTTTATACAGCTACAGAGTTAAGTATGCCATCATAAATAGATAATTTCCATTAAATTTCTAATTTGAGACCATTCTTCAGGAGACTTCCAAGAGTCAAAAATGAGAAGCTGACCACAAGGGGAATTCAATTTACACAGAACAACAGAAAAAAACAGTCCAGTATAAAGACCAGGTAGCACATATTTGCAAAAGGATGTTGAAGGCAGATAAAATATGGGGAGAATCTTCAAGCTGCATACAGAGACAAAGCATTCGTTGCAATGAATTTTCAAAATACAAGTAGAATGACATTGCAAAATCACAAAAAATACAGCACATAAACACAAGCCTTTGAACACAGTCACCATATCTTGCAAGAAATAAATTCTTTTTTTAAATCATTCTAATAATGATAAAATGTACCTATTGAGAAATAAAGCATATGTATTCTTAACAAAGGACATAACACTACTCATGTTCCCCACAGAAATTAAACTGTCCAGAATTAAAAGAATTTCAGCAGAGAGGATTTCATCTACTGTAAAAAAAGAAGCAACAACATTCATGAAGAGGACTTGTTTATGGGAACTCTTTGAGAGAAGCCATGTCCTTTGACTGGAATACTACAGAATTAAACAGAAATGGAACATGTATTAAATATAAGTGGGACACGGGTGCACAAATGAATTTAAGATCTGACACTACAGTAAATGAAGAGAAAAATCTACTGAAACGGAATACAGACAGCAAATCTTATCTCTCATTCTGGGAAGATAATTCCTAATAGGAGTGTACATGAACTATCTATAAGGCTAAAGCAAAAATATCTGACAGATTATGTGTTAAAATTATGTCAGAAACAAAATATCTATATTGAAATGAAAATATAAGATTGCAAGCTCCATTGAAAGAATTGATACTGTAGAAGAACAACAAAACATGAAAATGGAAATGGAAAGAAAAACCTTACAAAAGGAAAACAGATGTGTAGAAGTGGCAGAGGAATATCCAAATCATAATAAGCATCCAAATGTCATAAAGGAGTTTATAAGTGAAATAATATGGGTAATGTTAATAATGTAGGCATTTTAAAATAAATAGATAACAGAAAGAAATATGTTACAACATATGAAATTAAAAAAGAATGTGCACAGGAGTGTGGTGATATGCATATAAATATACATAGACAGTTTTCCAGGGAAAATATATATATTTTTTACTGAAATTATCCAGAAAGTGTATTATTAGAAATTATGACTGCACATTCTGTAATCCAATACACGAAATTATATTTACTAGACATTTTACCATGGCAGTGGCAAAAAAGGAACCACAATGTAGTTACCATAAGTTAAAAATGATATTATAAAAACCACAATTATGGTGGAAAAATAAAAAATTAAATTATAATATCACCAACCAGATGAAGAGAAAACATCCACATGAGTAATTAAAAGTCTGATGCAGTGGAAATTTCAAGAATTACTCAACACTTATCTGAAGCTGTATAAAAACCCCAAAGCCTCCAATTAACCTGCCAGAGCTATGCTAACTACATGGTCAGTGCTGGGGGCTAACCACCTGTCAAAGTACCCAGCACTAAATGCTATGAAAAGTCATCCTGAGTCAACCTTCTTCACATACACTGCACACATTTAAGGTGTTTTCTCAGATAATGCAGATCTCTTTCACCTGTACCAGTCAAGTAATAATGTGCTAATATTTCCAAAGTTTAAAGGTCTCACCTCGGGTGACATCTGTAATTGACTTTAGACTATGAATCCAGCTTCTGCCCTTATGAAACATAGTCCTGGACAACCACAGACATTCGCGTCCAAAACAGCCAGCACTTAATTTGGAGAACAAAAGATTTCTCCTTCACACATGTTGAAAGAAATCCATGAGAGATGTACCCACTGTTTATCATCAACCCTTCCGTTCCTGACTGAATTTATAGAGGAGCTAGGAAAAAGACATCTGTGAGGTCACTTGGGTGATGCAGAGACTATATATTTGAGACTACACAGACTTCGGTCATCTCACTGAGCAGAAGCAGCTTCAGTGTTTTGTTAGATGATCGCCGCCTGACAGTGCATAGATGCAATACACCCACTCTCATCATCTGGAGTGATCGGCTTCACCAGCAGGAGATAGTGGGGGCTTTCCTCAGAGAGGTGCTGGAGGCAAGCTGAATGAATTAGAAGGATTTACATCCTTCCTGGCAGGACTTACCCAAAATAGTTATGCGAAAACATTTCTTCATGCCTCAGTCCCTCATTTGTCAATCCCGCATTCTTTCTCCACATCTATTCGGTATCTGCTTGCAGCTGCAAGTAATGCTCAGACAACACAGGTCCTAGAGGAGGTAGTATTTACATGATGCAAATTTTACCTTTCCCTTCAATGCCTGGGATGGCTTACTGTTTGGAAAAAATCAGCTCATGAATGAATAACAGCTTATTGAAGCTGAACCTAAATGAAATACAGATAATGTTGATGGTCAACGAAAAATCACTTTGAGACCTGGTGTTTATCATGCAGTTTTCTTTGGCTGAATATACATCATCTACTTTTCCTCAGTTCGGTCTGCAACTTTGGTCCATTCTGAGTTCCCTATTATCACAGCTTTACGTAGTTTTTAAAAAAAAAAATTATGTACCTGTACATAACATTTTTCGTAGTCAACAGAACGGTTTCCCAGAAGACTCTTTCATCCCTGATGCAAGGTGTATTTCCCTTAAATTCTATTAGAGATGACAAGTACCAAGGCATCGATATCTTTCCAAAGTGATCTGAAACAAATAGAGATCCAGTCAAAAGAAAATGTTGCACACCATACGTCACAGAAGGAACATACCAGACATGACAGATGTTAGTCATATGCTAGAAAGTTCTCAGTGTAACAACAGCAGCTGAATAGGATCAGACACTTGAAAGCCACCGCAAACTGCAAAATATTTTTGATTTCATGTAAATAAAATACCTTCTTTCTGCCTACAGTCCAATCCTTCAATAGTCTGAATGATGGAAATCATTACTTATACTGCAATACAGTAAGGAATCAGACCGTTAGCCCTACTTACTCCTTCAAAGAGTAGGTACTCAGATTTTCTGTACATATCTCAGGACTGTAAAAAGGTGTAAGAATAGCAAAGAAGTTTGTATTTCTTTCTCTGCACACAGAGAAAATTGATTTTATATCCATGTGACTTAATAAATTTGTATAGCAAAAATTTTATGTGACTTTTTATTGCTTGATGTTTTACTTTCCAGATTATTTGGTCAGTGGTTGATTAGTCCAATTATACACAGAGCTACTAAATCAGCCGTTTAGTAAGACTTAAGAAGTTTATTAGTCTCCTAAGTAATAAAACATTTGCCTAAGTGTAAATGTATGACGACTTCCAACATTTAAATAGCAAGTAAGGTATTCAGTCTTTCTAGATGAGCAATATAGTAGCTCAGTAAAACACTGAAATATGTATATCATTGGTAGGAGAACAATATGGAAAAGAAATACTAACAAATAAGCTTTTTGCATTCAGAAACAAGTCCTTAATATTGTTAAATTAAGTTATCTTTGCTGAAAGAAAATTAGTAATCAGCATAGAAAAAAGTAGCAAGAATTTCCTGTTGTATATAATTGCATAATATTCACCTTATTCTTTTTCTCTGATGCAGAACAGTAGCTAACCATATCTTAGCCTTGGCATATATAATTCATATTAATGTAACAAAAATAGCTATAATTTGCTCTCTCTTTTTCATGTATTCCCTACAATGCACCACTGGTGGGCAGCAGCCAAGTGCAGTGTGGGTGAAAGGGACTGTAAGATCATAATGAAACTTTACCAATCAGTACAAAAACTTACATAAACCAGAGAGATGACATTGTAGGGTAAGGAGATTCTTGTTCCCAGATATGCGTCCTCAAAAATTCATCACGCTGCTTGCTAAAAGTTAGGCTGGCCACTGAACTAATTTAGAAGTGATATCATGAATATCAGAAAAAGACACTGAAGCAGCAAAATATAGAGTAAACCAGCAGTGACTTAAGTTACTTCAGATGGCACAGTGCCTTCCATTTTTAAAAGTTTTTTCACAAAAAAGATAGGTGTCATGCATTGGCACCAAATTACTGCAACAGTGTTCTGAAGCTGCTATCAAGTCTTAAAATTAAGAGGTGCAGGAGAAATCAGAAAAAGAAAAATATTTGAAAATTGCATGATTTCAAGAAAAAATGGTGAGAGACAAAACACACTGGCATACCAGGTTGTGCTCAAGCAAGGTGAGGAAAACTCTCCTACTTTTGCCACTGAAGTCATGTATGATGTCAGGGAAGCATTTGTTCTACGTATTTAAATTGGAACCTGAGAGCTTTTACTTGCTCAGCACAAAGAGGTCCTGTACTTGAGAGGGATTGCTAGGCATCACAGCAGTGTCCAAAGCCAATGGTAACAACTACATTAATTACCTCATATTATAAGTAATTATTACTTATTACTATAGTATTTTTTTAATTTTTTTTTAGTTTTATTGTTGCTGCTGATTTGGGCAGAATTGAACTTGGAGGGATTTAAACAAAAATTTGTTATAACTGTGTGATAATAGTCCCTTCTGAAGCTATTTCATGGTGCACTTCTCTTTCATTCTCAATCTTCCATCCTTAGATCACATGCAATGGCAACAGCCCTCTTCACTACATTTACAGAAGAAGCTGTTCGTGATGTCTCCCTTGGCCCTGTTGCAGTGGCTGCAAATGGAATTTCCTCCTTTTGTCTAATCTATGTGAAGATATATTTTCAAGACTCAGTAAGTTTGCTTGGAGCAATCCAGGACTTATGAAAGCTACCTGCTTAGAATTGAGTTTGGTTGATTGACATTAGTATCTGCAAGGTTGTTAGCTTCAATTGAAGCTTTTGGAGCATTCATAAAGTAACTCTCCTGTGTCTCTGGACAACTGGGAATTAACACATCACTTTCTCTTGCTGTCTGGATATTTAACAGTATCTCTGTCTTCTGAACTCCTGAAGCTTAGAGAAAGTTAGTCACATTTGGTTAAAATCAGCAAAAGAATTGAAAATTTTGGGAGATAGAGAAATGATAAATAGGCAGACAGGCACACATCAAATCAGCTATGAAACTCGTCAAGCTTGAAAATGAGCATGTACCAAGAAAATTTCATAGTGTACTGATGAATGTTTCCATTGTGGAAACTCAAGAGATGGGAAGGTCTTGCTAAATGCAATTTCTGAAGACTCTTCCTTCTTGCCTCTTCGGTTCCCATTAAGCTAGATCCAGGTCCAGGTCCAGTTCTTGCACTCATACAGGGAAAGTTTTCAGAACAGTTGAAAGAATCCAAACTAACTCTCCTTCCACTGGGAGAACTCCTAACCATGTAGTATTTTAAAAATCACAGGAGAATCTATGGTGAGCAAACCTCTGAGGCTATGTGCTAGATCTGGAGGTTGCAGTGAAGGAGGATAGTCCAGTTCTCCTTATGCCACAGCTGCTCTGAATAGCTTATGATGTTCAAAGTAAAACACTCCACTCTGGATGCTCTTTTGGTAGCGGTATTAGCCTCAGTGTGTTGAGTGATGGTGCTAAACTGTCAACATTTTCCTGAAGTGCATAAGCGAGAAAAATTTCAGTACCTACCTCTGCCAAAAACTGCAAGTAAAATTTCATGGGGAAAAAGGGTTTCTTAACCATTGGAGAATTTCTCCTAAATCCAGTATCAGTTCTGCTGTGAAAATAATGGAGGGATGAAAACTGTTTGAGGAAAAATAAAAGTCAGAGCATCATTTCAAGAAGCAAACGCAAGAAATCTAATGTATGGGTGTAATTGCTATTCTTTCACATAAATAATAATTTAAGAAACATGCTTGAACCAGGCGTGTATGAATATTTTTTGTGGAAGCAGTATAATTTATAATTTTTCCCACCACCTGCTCCCTATTTTCAGCTCATAACACACATGCCTGTTATTCAGGCACTCCTTATACACATGGGGTTATTAGATCTCTTACGAAGTCAGAAAGCTTTGACCCAACTGTATTTGCCTTTTCTGGGGTCTTCAAGATGGGACATTTCTATATTGCTTTTTTACAAAAGGGTATAGCTGCAGCTGTAATGAGTGTATGTTGCCTTTCCCCCCCATTTGTCTTAATGATTATGTCTTGATCATTCATAACACATGGTTATACCACTCCAGCTCTTCATGTTAACATGTTCTTGTCCACTATACGTTGTGTCTAGCTCTGGTCTGACACTGAGAATGGCTTTCAAATACAGATAAAGAAAGAAACTAATAAATAAATAAATAAAACAAACTAACAACAAAACCAACAAATAAACAAATAACCCACTCACACCCACATAAACTGGAATACATACAAGAAATAAGGAATATTACATAAAATAAAAAAAGAAAAAAACACAGAGGAAAGTAAAACCCAATCTAGTGATCATTTCTCCTGATTAAAAGCTTCCACACTTCCAGGCTGTGTCTGCATTCGTCTCTGACACATCACTTAGGTGGCTGAGGCCACCTCAGTAGAGGCAGAGTACCTGAGCTTTTCCAGAAACAGAATGTGCCACCTGAGGATGACAGTGCACAATTGCATGACCTGTGGGCTCCTACATCCTCTTCATATCATCTCAGCAGAGAAGCTGGTTACCAGTTACATTCCCTCTTTACCTACACTGGTGCAGAATGAGGGACCTGCTGAGTCACATGCATAGGCTCAGAAACTACTCAAAACTGAAAGAAACTCATTAGAGAGGGGGTTATAGCTCTTCCAGAAGATGTGCTACCGTAGCTCATCCCTCATATATCTGAGATGTTCTTTCTTGAGTTCATAATCAGTATAATTGCTGTGTTAAGGGATTTAATGTCTGCTAAACAATTTCACATATTTTTGCTACTTAAACTTCTGATTATATTCGCTACAAACTATTGGACTTTAAAGTTATTTTTGACTTGTGCCTTATTAGACACAATAGGTACATTAAATATGATTTCCCATAAACAAGGATAAAGATTACAGTAGCTGATGTTCATCTACAGTAGAACAAAAGTTAACCATGAGCAACTATGCCAAATTTGACAGAGAATGTGAGTTATTATTGTAGGGTAACTATGATTTTTCTTTTTTTTCTTTAAAGAAATCTGTTTTACTTAAATAGAATGGTTAAAATCAGCTCCGTATTGCAGGTATAAACTCCTGCTACATTTGCTAGTTTCCTATCAAAATAAATCTGTACCCTTTACTTTGCATGGAAAAAGACAGCTGCTTCCATTTCATTACTACAAAACATAGACAAGCTACAGCTGAAATAGTTACATGGGGTTTCCTCTTTTACACATTGCATAGAAGTTGGATAACTGGGGGGGGGGGGTTCAATTTTTTTTGAAGTAAAAGATTCAAAATTTTAGTTCATCTATATGTGATTATTAGTTTTCATAGAACCATAGAATGGTTTGGGTTGGAAGTGACCTTAAAGACCATCTAGTTCCACCCCAGATGCCATTGGACAGAGACACTTTCCACTAGATCAGGTTCCTCAAAGCCCCAGCCAACCTGGCCTTGAACACTGCCAGAGATGGGGCAGCCACAGCTTTTCTGGGCAACCTGTGCCAGTGCCTCAACACCCTCACAGTGAAAAATTTTTTCCTAATGCAAGTAATTATTCATTCTATGTGAATTACAGTGTTATAGAAAATCTTCATTCTAGTATTCTGAAAGCATAAATTTCCCTTCTGTAATATTATGTAATATTACGGTAGCATTCTTTCTATTTCCATTGCTTCCAGATTTATGGTATTTCAATTCTTCCTGTATGCCAACTTAATCTTTCATCATGTTGACACCACCTCATGTCATCTTCATATTTTATCATTTTAACATATTTTGTTTCATAATAAAAACATTCAGTAAGATCTGTGCTTTAAGAAACTCCCTTCAGCCTCAAAGGTTCTTCTCTTTTTATTCTCTGGATCTACTGTAGTGAATCAATTAATCTCAAAGTCTTCTCAAAGACTTACTTCTTCTTGGTGTCAGTACAAAGCTTTAGTGTCTCTCCTTTTATTTTGCCATATTTTTTCCCCTTAAATAAATGATTTTAACTTTCCAGTCCTTCAGGAAGCCTACTTTAACTTCAGGGCTCAGAATAGTCCCACCTGTGTTAGACCAGTGGCCTGATAATACTTTTAAGGGTGCCATATTTCCTTTCTACAATTTCTATATAATTTTTTTAAAAGAATCAGCCTCTGGCCCTGATAGTTGTGAAGAACAAATTAACTGGATGCAGAGGTTCTGTCTGAGTCTGAAATCTTCAAACAAAAGCTTTAGGACCTTGAGTTACCTTCTTCTTTGAGTCTAGTATTTAAAGTATCTTGCTATGATGATTAAAATGCCAGCATTGCTACAATCATAAAATTACCTCTGCTGAAAGTGCAGAGAAGGAAGAGAACAGACCGTGTCATGAAAGGCTCATATTATGTGTGGTGCTCAGCCTGATGCTGCTTATGGATGATGCTCAGAAGAATGTCAGCACCTGTTCCATCTCCTGATCCCTAGGAATACGTGGAGGGAGAAAAGCCACAGGGAATGTTTTGCAGAGCTCACTGGTGTATACAGGCATATATATTTTTTCACCAGATCAGCATTTTACAAGTGACATTCAGACTCAGGAAACAGTCATTACTGAATTATTTTTTATCACTTTTCTTTACCGTGAGCTTGGAAATAGTCTCCTTTGCAAATTTCACAGGGCTCTGAGCCCAGAGACTTTAAGCATCTGTGTACTGTAACCATATCCTGAACCATACATATTTGCTGGGTGGGAGCAAGCCTCAGAAGCCTATCAAAGTACATACCATCATATTTCTAACATCAGTAACTAGTGACATCCCAAATAGCTAGAATTTAATTAGTGGAGAAAATCTGGGATGGTACCACAGCTTTCATCATCTCATCTCAGACTCCAGCCCTCAAGAGCATATGGGCCTGAAAGCAGCTTTGGCTTTCTCTCTCAAACAGCACTATGAATCAGAACTTATTTTTCTATAGGAGAGATAGATGTACTGTGTTTCGAGCAAAAAAACCCTTTACTTTTTCCTCTTCTTTGTTTTGAGGGGATTTGTTGTTGATTTGGGATTTCTTTTATGAAAAAGAATGAGGTAAAGCAGTCACATACTCACCTTAATTATGTTTTGCATCAATATTTCAATGTGGATGAAAGATCAAGATTAAGAAATTGTGCATGTAGTTAAATTTGGCACCATGTGATAAAATCCCATTTAGCTGTGAACATATGTTTTTTCCATTCTGTTTGGTCAATGAATGCCAGCTGTATGGAGCACAGTAGACCAAACTGAGATTATGACATCATAAATACATACCGAATTACTAATTTCTGTACCACGTATATCTTCATTTAGGCAAAATGCACTGAACTTTAATATATATATCATTTCTTCCAGTAAAATAAACTGAAGATTTCTCATATTTAATGTGAATATTCTATCATGATATAAAATTTTATAGTAAGTCACTTCCAGCCCAATTGTTTTCTTTCCTCACTAAAGATGCCTTTTTTAACTCATTTAACACCTAACTAAGTAATATTGCCTAGCTTGACAAAAGACTAATATCAAGAATATTTTGCAAGAGATTCTTATGATATTGAAACCTGAAAGTGATTAATTTAGAGACATACATAAACATTTCCAGTCTATCTTGAACAATCATATTACTGTATGCAGATTAAGAAAATTATATCAAATTTGCATTGCAAGTACAATCACGCATATCATAGTTGTTACCTGTTGAGTTTCTCTGAGGTGTGAGAAAAGAGATACTGCACCTTTTGTTTTGTCAATATCTGGCTAGACTTTTATCTATATTCCTACTAAAATTTTTGTTACACTATATTAAACCAAATCAGTGAAACATCTGAATTGGAATAACTCAACTTCTTCATCAAGCCAGATTTCCACATCAATACAGAAAGAAAAGATTTATCTGCCCTTTTTCAGAGATTATATTTTGATTGCGTATTATGAGTCTACTTTGAACATGGATCACAATGATGCTTAAAATCTTGTACAGTCTAATGAATCACAAAGTTAAAAATGTTCCTGCAACACTAAATACTGTGCATTTTTTACATCTCAGTAGTATTATTTTTCAAGCTGCATACCAAGGGAACCTCTCAGCTTGTGAATGAATTTATTCTCTAGTTTCCATCTCAGCTAGAGCCTTACATGTCTTAATTATCTAAGGCATGCTTACACTAATAAAGAGTGCAGCACTATAAGTGCAGACTTGCTGAAAAGAGAATCTATTAAACAACTTGCTGAGTATTAGTGATTGCAGCTCGTGAGGTACACACCTGTAGTGGACCTTCAGTTAGTTTTATTCAACATCTAGTCCATGTGCTAAAGCATGGTATTGCTTATGATGTCAAGATCCACTTCAGATCCATAGTAAAATTTCAGTTTGACATAACTTAAGTCATAAAAAGTCTTAAGGAAAAGCAAAGATAAGTGTAAAACACCTATTCATAAAAAAATTAGTATACTTTTCTCATTGTATCGCAAGTAAGTTAAGACATTTTTTGCAGTAAATCAAGACTAAAACATTGTTTATATACTTAAAACCAGATATATATAAAATATAAATTATTCAAATACTTATAATGATCACATGGTTGACTGTTACTGAAACATCTGAGATCTTCATCTGTGTTCTTCAAAAGTACTTTGTAAGACTCAAATAAATATTTGTTCCTTAAACAGAAAGAAAAATTGATATTTCATTAAGTATTCTAAGCCTAAAAATAACCTTATGTTAGGAAAATTCAACCAGCTGAATCCTTATTACTGCTCAGTACTGCTAGCAGTGCTACTGTTAACCTGGCAGTGCTGACCAATTAAACTGCAGCTTAAACATACATGTGTTAAGCAAAGTAAATCATACAGTTCATTTATGATCTCTGCTGAAGAATATATGAAAAATCACAAATTCTCATGTCTGACCTAATGTGTGTGTGTTCCCCCTCCCTGAGTATCACAAGGTCTTAAACAAGGCTTCTATAACAAGCTTTCTTGCGCCCTGTGCTAACACTGACTTAGCAGTGTGACAAGGAAAATATTGCTAAAGGTATCTAACAGCTTAGTAAATGAGGAATATCTTTCTGAAGATGTTAAGAGGTCAACATTTTCAGAATCCCACTACCCTCTGTTTCTGATGGTACAGTTTGAATGACAGAATAACAGAGCTACAAAAACTTTGATGGGAAGAGGCCTCTGGAAGGCCCCAGCAGTGTCTCCTACTTGTAACATGACTAACAGCCAGCAACAAAACAGATCAGTCATAGATTTGTACAGCTATGTCTTGCAAACTTCTTAGGACAGAGCATCCTCAGTTGCTCAGGAATGCCCTGTCCTAATGCTGCACTAGTCTCCTAGTGCATGGGTACTGTTATTTTTTGTGTGCTCCCCTCCACATATCCCGATAGCATCCTGTAGGTGGTGAGATGCCATCTCTGCCAGTGCACTGCATTGCTCTGACTGCTTTTGCCTATCTGTACAGTATCTTCAACTGTATTGATTACAGCTTAGTCATCACATATTTTTCTTCATCATTCTTGATATTTCATTGACTACTGCATTGTTGCTTCCCTAAAGCTAGTGTTCTGTCTCTTACCTGAAAGGTGGTGAAGGAAACCCATTTGATTTCAACTGCCTTCTATTAGATCATGAGCTTTTATGCTGATGGACCTATTACTGCAATTACTGAATCATGGCCAGGGTTCAGTGAGTATGCTTTAGAGACTTTAAGTAGTTAAGTACTACTACAGATTGAGGAAGGCTCCTCATACAATCCATTGCCTTCATCATGAAAAAAAAAAAAAGGGAATTCTAACTTAAATTTTCAACTTCTAATGACTGTCACTTGTTACCCATTTTTCACACAGGTTAAAGAGCTGAAAATCCTTCCTGCATGCATCTCCCAAGTGTACCTCCCATCTCCATCTTTGGAAGAACACAACAGATAGAGATTTTACTACTCCCTTCATTTCAGGATATATACCCAGGTCTTGAGTCATTCTCCTTCAGGTATAGGGGCTGTCCCCTGCAAGGCAACTACACTCTAACATTCCTCTTGCTATCCTTCTTTTGAAAGCAAAAAGGTAGTTGTGGCCAACATACCCATGGCTAGTTTCAACAACCAAAAGGCATTAGATTAGATTAACAAAAAGTCTTTGTAAGGACTTTAAAGAAAGGTTTATAAAATACATTCCTGCTAGGAAAACAAAGGTGGCTCCTCCTTCCTTCAGCAGTACAGGCATGTTTTCTGTCAGATGACTGTCAGAGGGATTTAAGCAGAGCTATCCAGGTATTGGTTTCTAGCCTGGATGGTGTGCTAATAAGTTTTGGAAAAGTCTTGAGAGAGGCTTGGCTACAGAGCATTTAGGAATCACAGGAGCATTTTGGCTTTACATCTACGGATGACAAAGCACATACAATCAGTGTGAAAGACATTCCATTTCTGCGATATAAATGAAATAGCAAAAAGGGAAATAATACAACTTCTTCCTTTCCCACAAAAGCTGTAAGGCTTGATGCCAGAAAGCTGTAAGGATTTTATTGTTTAAATAATAACTGGCTTCAGGGATCTGGATTCTGCAACGTGTTTATTCTGATATAAAGCCAACATTTTTTTCTGAAAAGCTAGGAGAAACTCATCCTTTTCCTAATGAAGCAGTTAACTGCCCTCTGCCTAGAATGGTCATAAAATGGCAATTTACACAAGGCCATGAGAAAGCAAAAGAGCAGAGCCCTGTGGGCTTCCACATCTCACCAATGAGGACGATCCAGTCTCCTCCCTCTACCAATCAGCTTTCTCCCTGAGTGTCACTTAGGCTTGATTTGTTCCAACATGGGCACAATGCTTGCAGGTTGCTTCCTGACTGCAGCCTTGCTAACATGTTTGCACTTTCAAGAAGATGTTTTCAAATTCTCAGTTTTAAAAGCAATTTTTAAAATGATAACTTAAATGTCATGCAAAATTCTAGAGGTAGTGTCTTGGGTAAAAAGTTTTGCCAAACTCCAGAGTAAAACCAAATACTTGCATAAAGAATGATGCCAATCAAGCAGCTACCACTGGCATTTTGTGAAGGATGCCATATTTCAAGCAGCCACATAGTCTCACCCATAAAACCTGTTCTTGTAAGTCAGGTCACTTCAGGGAAGTTATTTTTTGTCTTCACTCAGCAATTATTTGCACCATCTAGAAATCTAAGTCCAGTTTTGGACTCAGAAAATAAAAATGCTGATTGAGTGAAGCAGGTACAGCATGGAGACCACCAAGACGGTCAAAGGCTGGAACACTTGCCCTTCAAGGAGAGGCTGAGGTAAAAGGATTTATTTAGTACAGGGAAAAGACAGCTTTGAGGAGACCCAATACCATCTCCAGCACCTAAGAGGAGCTTTTTGAGGAGATAAAGCCAGACTCTTCTGAATGGTGCATGGCGAAAGGATGAGAGCCAAAGGCATAAATTGAAATAAGTTCAGTCAAGCAAAGGCTGTGCAAGCTTAATCCTTGAGCATTTCAAGGTTTTCAAGACCAGATAAAGCCTTGAGCAGCCCAGTCTGACCTCATAGATGACCCTGATTTGAGCAGGAAGTTAAACTAGAGCCCTCCTGAGGTCCCCTCCTTTTTGCATTACCCTGTGAGCCTGACATGCTTTGTTGTGACTCAGATGTAACTTCTCACAGCTTCATCTTAATACCTCTTATCTGGACATAAAAAGAATAATTATACATGAAACTGACATCTGATGCATAATGGTTACAGGTACATTTTTCACAGAGCATTTTTTTATCAAAGTAAATTTGGTTTCTGGAAAAAAAATCTGCTGTTAAAGATGGAACATGCTATATTCTAATATTCAGATTTAATTTCAGCTTTGACCAACTTTTCTATTACCAGAAATAACTGGATTCCTGGTTTATATGTTAAGAGTTGCATAGAAAACTCAAACATCACCACAGATGGTGGCTATGTTTTTGTGACCATTTGTAACATAGTAGTTTGTGGGTCACACCACAATAAATGGGCATCTGGAATGGCCATTAAGGTTTGACAAAATTATTACAGATTTTCAAATGATGGTGGGAGTGGGTGGGTTAGAACTTAACCTCAGTAATAAGATCCATCCATAACTGGCAGAGACTGTAACAGTACTGCAGCTGTGCCAAACCAAGAGCGAGGATCCTCCACAGTAACAGAAGAAAATAAGCTTGCTGAGGATCCTCTCAGAAGAGGAAAGCCCTGAACTAGGCAGGGTGTGAAGGAAACTCAGTAGCCTTAGCAAAATAAAGAAAGTCTTTCCACAAGTGAAAACTGGCTGGGACGTGACAGAGAAAGTAGGAATATATGGTCAGTTTTCACTATGAAGAGAAGTAATTTTTAGTGTTCAAAAGGATCAGTACGGGGACTATGATAAATCTGGTCACAATTGGCATAGAGCAGAGGGAAAGCCCTGAAGTAACTGGTGGTTTGCTGCTGCTGTTTCCTGGCAAGCAGGTGGCACTAGCCCTTCTCCCGTTACTGGCCACCTCCTGAAGACAGCATTCTAGCACTAATCCTCTGGTTTTACGCAGTAATGCTTTTTTGATAGATCATATAAAGGTGCAAACTATAGGAGACAAAAATGATCTTAAACTTAAGCAGACCCAGACCAGAAAAGAAATAAAATGGAAAAAATGGTCCAGTATGTATGCTTCTGCACAGTAATATTTCAATGCATGCTTTCTTGCGGTGTCATTAACCGTTCTACTTCAGCCATGCAAAATGGCTTCGGTTGACAGTAAGTACAAAATAATAGAATTCAAGAACACAACAACCATTGAAACCTCATTTAAAAAAAAAAAAAAAAATCCTCAAAGAACCAGAGTTGTAAGTCAAACCACATCAAGGTAACAGACAGATTGCAGAAGATGGCTGCTTACTGTGAAGACTAGAGAGGTGTCTCCATCTTCTGCTACACTTGGGACTGCAGCGAAAGAACAGAGATAAAGGTGGTAGCAGTAGCAAAGATAAAGGTGGTAGCAGTAGCAAAGGAGGTTGCAAGTAGCATGCAAAGGGGTGAAAAGTACCATCAAATTGGTGCTGAGACACAAGAAAAGAATTTCTGTCAGTGTTGTTATGCCCTTTGCTTGAATGTCTTAAGTGAAGTCATCCTAATTCTCCCTTAGAGCAACACTGTGTCTTCACAATGCTGGGGTTTAGTGTTTTCCAACACAGTGAGGTCAGCCAGAAGGTGCAAATTTTTCAGACTTTGAAAAAACACAGCTGTGCCAAGAGAACTCTTAGTGCAAACCTGACCCAAGAGATTTCACAGGCAATAGATGGCTTTTTGTCTCAGCAGCCACACTAGCTTGATTATTCCTTTTATATACGTGCAGGAAAAAAAAGTGCACCAGATTATTACATGATATTAATGTTAAATAACAACAATAAAAAAGCAACACCTCATTTTTTAATATGTTATATTTTGTACACCTGCCACAATAGTGGGAAACTGAAGGGCTTAATCTTTGATACTACATATTTACAAGCCTTGCAGATCAAACTCAAATGGTATTTCAACTGTACTTTATTACCTAAAGCAAGAAATGTCTAGGCAGATAGCCCAGAGCGTATTTAGAGCTGCCCTCCAGTCAGTGAGACACATGAAGTGAGTATACAACGTCAAAGTACTGTAAAAATAAGTCAGCTAGAATATAATTGGCTTGGACCATGGGTCTACAGGGCTAAGGCACCTGAGCCATTGGTAAATTACACAACCATTTTTACTTTATTTCCTGTTTCTTCAACTCTGAAGTGATAATTCTGTTGAAGATGATAAAGACTGTTAAGGAGATTTTATTTAATGCAGATGGACATGTTAATGCAGAGTGATCTACCCATCCCTCCAATTAGCCTACTAGGTGCAGCTTGATATAAAGCAGAGACTGGAGCCCTGAGGACATAAAGCAAGACAGGGAGAGCAACATAGCTCAGCATGTTTTCAGGAAATCCAATTATTTGTCTGAAGCTTTGAATTCAAAAGTGGATTCAGAAAGTCCTAAAGCAATTATGATTTGCACTGAAAGAGACTGGCTAAAGCCAGCAGCTAAACGTTTGTATTGTTTTTGGCTTGTGTGCTCCATTTATACAGTAAAACCCTTTAGCACAATCACTTCAGCATGTAACTGAAATGAGTTTAGTTTTCAATAGGATTCTTCTTTCAAATAAGTTGATAAGAAACATGCCAGTTTTTTTTATTTTTAGTACAGACAGAAAAGCTCAGAAACAATTCTGGATTTCAAAAATTACTTGAAAAATTTTATGAGCTTGTAAGATAGTGTTGTGTTAAATATCTTGTACAAGATAATAATGCTAAGACATTTGCCTGGGTGTTTACCCTTCAGTTGATCTACTGTCTCTCTTTATATACTAGAATGTATGCGCTATGCCATCATGATTACAACCTTACCTCACTTTATTAATGGTAACGAGATAGCTGAAATCATTCTAAAGGAATTGAGATACACAAAATTATCCTTTCAGATACTTTTAGACACTTCTCTCTTGAATAGACACTTCTCTCTTGAATAGACACTGACCTGAACATATTTAAGTAAAATTACTTCACTGATATTTTATGTGCGCATATTTTTTCACTTTATATTTTGGTAATGAATACGATGTTTGTATTTTGTTTTCAAAAGTCACCAAGTATCATAAATGAAATGCCGTGAGGCATCTATATCTCTTGGAACTTAATTTTATAAATACATATATGTAATGCATATACTCCTAAAAAGTCAGTTTCAGTATAATTTCTTTTAATTTCAGATCCTCTTTAGAGATCATAGCAGAAGAATAATGTGCACTTTTGATCACATTCTTCTAATTTTAAATAGTTTATGTGGCTGTAGGTGCTGGATACAAAGTTTTCTTTTTAAAATAGCAGTAAAAATACCTCATAAGCAAAGTTGGCCCAAAACTGGGATTCCAAGTTCACTGGAAGTTTCTTTTTAATTTAGTTTTGATCTGACCTGTAATGGCTGTTTCCAATGTCCGTAGCCCAGGCAGACTCTGCAGGAATCCAGGCAGGGTTCTCTTTGAACTCTGCCTTGAGTTTGCTAAAACCTCATTGAACCCAAGATGTTTTAAATGAAAGACTCCAGACTGGATGAAGTAGCATTTTCTGACAAAACTTTGTTTCCTTTGATAACTTCTGAACACTTCTATTTACAACATGCTTTGATTAAAGACAGACTGTTATGATGAAATGACAGACGTTTCATAATTATTCTCCTCCAAAGTCTTTCGGATGCCAGCCTCATCATAATTCACAAATGGATCAGTCTATTCTCTTTAACTTAGTGTTTTCAGTCACTTACTGAGAACCAGTGTCTACCCAGCAATCAGCTCAACACATTTTAGTAGACTGCCAAAACATAATGACGAGGATAACCTTGTGACTAATTTCCAGGATTAATTATTAGAAAAAATGAATTCTGCTCAGTATTGCAGGAAATACTGCATCATGATTTTTGTCCTGAGACATAAAACCTTTGAGAATGTCTATATTTGCTTTTGTGATGTGTCCTGAGGCTGCTTTCTGTGTTAGATTTCCAGTCCCAAGCAACAATAATCCTTTTCCAGCATGCCATCAATTTCCTTTTCTTTTCTGATTATTGCTTAAGCCTGTTGTTAATTGATTTAAAGTTTGGTTTTTGTCAACATTGAATATCTGACACGTAACCACCCCAATGTGCCAGGATAGTTACCCAGCCCTGTCCCCGTTTTGATCATTACTTTAAAAAAAACAATAGTGTAAATCCTCTGCCTTGTATGTGAGTAGCTAACAACCAATGAAACAGAAACTGTGTTGGAAAGTGCTCCAGGCACACCACCCCTCTGATTTAGCATCTTTGGGCAGCTGACCAGACTGGCTGAAGGATTGGATGGTCCTGCTGTTAGTTAATTGCGCATACGTAAAAGCTAGAATCCAACTGTCAAGCTGCAGAACTGCAATTAAGAACCCAGTCTCCATATTCAGCAGCACTAATGTGGGTTTTCTGATTTACTAAATAGTCTTGCTAGTTACTTTCCTTTCTGAAGTGTTTGCAGAAGGCAAACATATATACATATAATTTCTTATGTATATACCAGTATAGATGTACACAGGCATAACTGTAAATATTTGCACATAAAGGACACAATCATAGAATAACAGAATCAACTAGGTTGGAAGAGACATTTAAGATCATCAAGTCCAACCATTACCCCAGGACTGCCAAGAGGTTTTTTTATGCCTTAAAGGACATGGAAAATAATAATTCCAAAGGATGTAGGGTGCTTTGCACATTAATGCTTCTACAACTATTTAAATGTTTGAGAAATTTTTCACCCGCTCTGCATTTTTGCTGCCTGTAAGTTGTCTTGGTCAGTTCTTACAGTAAATTTCTGTTTCTTCATCTGGTGGGTACCTACAGAAAATAGAGACTGAACCTCCCTGATTAGGGAGGTGCCACATCCTTAACTCAAGCTAAATTCACATAGAGAAAAAAGGATAGGTTAACTTCCTATGGATAATCCTAGTATCACGAGCAAGGACAATCTTTTCCCATATCATCTTTAGTTAAAAAAAAACCCAAAACGTAACAAAACAAAACACAACATAACAAAACAAAACAACTTCCATTTTTAAGGAAAGGGTAAGGAAAAAACATAGGTTTCTGAAATAGTAATAAATAATAAATGTACAGAATACACACACAGCATACACAATACAGAATGCATTATGTTAGCTTAGTTTGTAGTAAAAGGTGGATTCTCTTCATAAATTATAATGCATCTTATTCTGCTCCTGTCCTTTTAAACTGAAAATATATTCATGTACACACACATACATGTATACACAAAAGATTGGCTTTAAAAGAATTTTAAAAAGTCAAAATATTCCCAAAAATCACTATCAATATTTGCACATCAAAAATACACTTCATATCAGCTTTAAAAATGAAATGTTTGTAGCCCATCAGAAGAGTAAAATATGGATTGTCAGACTGTGACATCAGAGAGGCAGAAGAGGCACTGGTGTTGAAATTAATCTTCCTCAGTTGGGACCATGAGTAAAGCTTGTTTTGGAGAAAACTGTGATCAATAGCTCTATTTTGATTGCATTTTTTTATAAGGTTGCACCTTAATAATACTCAACATGATGAAATTGCTGCAGCTTCTGAAAAGATGCAAACAGGGAGTATAGTGCAGAAATCTTTATCAGTTGATGCTTAATTCTCTGGTGGAATTTAAGACAGACTTGACCTATAAGGTCCTAAACGGCTTGTTTTGGGCTAAGTGCCTCACTCTGTATGTTACATTACATTAGATTTGTTCTTTGAAGATATTTGAGGCACAATTCTCTGAAAAACTAACACTAGGGTGTTATCCATAAATCCTCTTCCTGATCTGCATTTTTGCTTCATTATATATTACCATAGCATATTATTATGATCTTTATAGATCTCTGGAGTTCACTGCAAAGCTAGTTTGTTGGGTTTCTTCCATATACCTTTCTAAGAGAAGCATACTCCTAATGGTAAAAAAGGCTTTAGGGTTTATGGTATAATGGTGCTTTGACAACACCAGTCCATAATGGAAAGCAACTTTTCAGTGCAGTTATTCAGCAATAAAAGTATCAAAAAGACAATTTCAGAAACCATCAAAATTTTAAGAATTAGAATAAACTTTCTCTTGAATACATTTTATTGCTCTTTTTATTATTCTGAAGTGCATACTTTGGATAACAGAACTGTGAAATTATCTCTGAATTATTGTGAATAAATCCCTTGTGGAAGTTATTTCCAAGTGAGGATGGTGTTGGACTGACACCTTCATGACCATACGAACAAAACAGAACTGGTGTGTATTCACAGGTATGCATAAATCCACTGTTTATATTAAAAGTAAGTCAGACTTTTAAACACCATGGCTTAATGTTTGCCTCACGTTACATTTAAGACACTAGTAAAACCTACATTTCATGCACTTGCATCGTCTGCATATATAGAAATTGTGTCAAGATGTCAGATTTTTACTCTTCTGAACATTTAAAGGGCAAGCCATAGGAAAATACTTATGGCTTTATATTGCTGAGGAGGGCTGCTGGGGAGAGGGCAGGCCAACACCTGCTTTGCGGAACCTTATGGAGAAGCTTGTGTGGAAGTCTGTGCCCTGTGATTCCTTTCGGTTTCCCTTCTTCAATCACTGCCATTGCTCACTGCTTCCTTCTCCTCCACCTCAACCCCGGAGCACCTTGAAGCTCACCTTGAGTTTTAATTTCCCTGAGTCATTTATATCTTCATGTATTCGATTTTAAGAGTTGTTTGCTCTTTCTTTTTCTTGAAAGCTCCCTTTGTCAGTGTAAGAGTTATTGTCAAATAAAATTACATGACAGGAACATACCCCAAGAAAATAGTCTGTGCATAAAAAAAGACTATTCCATTAAAAGGCTATTACATTCCTCCTAGCTTCCTGCTTTAGAAGTTAGTAATGTCTACTGCACATGGCTCTGAGGGGAGCTATTCCAAGCTCCACTACATTGTGATTTGCTCTGAGAAGGCACATTGGGCTGGAATGGTAAGTAGTCTATGTATTAGGACAACAGGGATGCTCAATATCTAGCTACCTAGCAGGCTTGTGAAATCCAGCTCTCTGAGTTTCTGATCTGGTTAAAGACGAAGAAATAGATGTCTAAGAACAAGATCCCCAAGTGTCAGAATGTCTTGAGGAACTGCTAAAACTAGCTACTTATAGACACCAATGCAAGGGAAGACTAAGTAGCACTTGGCCAAATTGCAGCTGAACATGTTTGGAAAGACGAACGTAGAATATGCTTTAGGGACATGATCAGTCTCTGGCCCTGAGTAGATTTTTAATGGTTTTTATCTGCTTTACCTGTGGGGCCAGGAAACTATTTGTCTCCTTAATAGAATTTGGCTTTTGAGGAGGAAAGTTATTCATGGAAATTTCTCTCCACTTTCCACTTCATCAGAAGTTGGTTATACTAGATAGTGAATAAAGAACCTGTAATGCAGGACATCAGATTATAAATAACTGAGGGATAACCCACCTGTCTCTGGGGGTTGGTATACCAGAAATCGCTGCCCATAATCTTCTTGTACACTTAAACATATGAGAGCTCATTCACATGAAGTTTTACAGGTGTAGAACTGGTAGTTATTTCCTTCTCTGCAATAGGACAACAGTCAGCTCATTGGTATTTTTTTGCTGTCAGTCTCTGCCCAAGCACTTTTCAGCTCACTGTACAGACAATACATATTTCTCAAGTGAAAGCCATAATTATTTGCTTATAGGGTTTGCAGGGGTAAATGTTCTGTCATCATACTAGTGGAAGCTGTTTGCAAAAAAAAACCAACATTAGTTGAGCTGGAGGGAAAAAAATGAATGACTTTAACCTATGGGACAAAACATTTATCCAGGAAGAGGACCTCTGAGTTCTCCTTCCTGATCCAATGAATCTTGAATTACACTATGCCCTGGAGCTTGAAGTTAGCCAGTCCCAGGGGCAGGTAAATGGGACTCAGGCTTCAAAGTCATACAGATCTCCTGCATTGCCCTCTGCATAAAGAACAGTGTACTTGTCGTGCTAGTCCTCAGAGTTTACTGTCTGTCCTGTTCCCTGTGGCAGACTGCATGGCAAGTAGGAATAGTCTGTGGAGGGCTCTGCTTTCCCTCTTTTTAGGGGAACTGTACCTAAAACACAAAGTACTGAAAATGGATAGACTTAATGAAAGATATTGCCAACTTCCTTAATACTTTGAATAAGAATGCATAGAACATTGTTTAAACTGAATTCCCTCTTGGTTTGTATTTCTGTATTTTCTTTCTCTTCTTTTTTTTTTCCCCAAAGAAAGATGCATTCTCGTTTGATGATTTGTCCTTCAAAACATGCTGCTTCTTCACCAAATATAGCCTTCATACAAAATGTAACATTTCTTTGGTTAACTATGTCAATTAATCTTTGTTAATGTGGTTGTATAGCTTAAAATATATTTTGATTCTTAATTTTTGCATTAACGTATTAAGGATGAAGAATGGCCCATTTTTTAGCGATTAGATTATTGTTTCTTCTTCTCCCTCCCCTCGGGATTTATACTAAACAACATTTAGATGAAAACCAGCACTGAATTAAAGCGCACATATACAATATTACTGCATTCTTTTGCTAGCTAAGCTGTACTCTATTGTATGTGCCAAAAAAAGAAAAAAGTATAACAATTTTATTAAAACACTGATGTATTTTAAAATGGATTTATTTACTTTAGTTTACATGTTTCTGGTTTCCGTGGATAAAATTCCAAAAAGCAGACAAATGCCTTAGAAGAACTTCAGAAGCACTTACTCCTCGTTTCCTCCTTCATTGTGTAAGTGGTACTGGGAATCAACCTCTCTAAGTACCTCTGAAATTCTGCCTCATTCTTCACTCTCAGAAAATGCAAATGTGCTACTGTAGCTAGAGTAGGAGCTACAGCAGGATCTTCCCAAGAGGTCACAGGCTCCTTCAACCATCCTTCTGCTCCAGTGTGGGGACCTCCATGGACTGCAGGTGGGTATCTGCTCCACAATGGACCTCCACAGGCTGCAGGGGCACAGCCCATGCCTCACCATGGTCTGCACCATGGGCTGCAGGGGAATCTCTGCTCTGGCATCTGGAGTACCTCCTCACCTCCTTCTGCACTGCCCTTAGTGTATGCAGAGCTGTTTCTCTCCCATGTTCTCACTCCTCTCCAGCTGCAATTGCTGTTGTATGGGATTTTTTTCCCTTTCTTAATTATCCCAGATGCACTACCACTATCAGTGATGGGCTCAGCCTTGGCCAGCAGCAGGTCCATCTTGGAGCCAGCTGGCATAGGCTCTATCAGACACAGGGGAAGCTTCCAGCAGCTTCTCACAGAATGTACCCCTGTAGCCCCCTAGCTACAAAAACCTTGTCATGAAAACCCAACACAATATGATATGTGAACACACATTAATACTTATCTCTGAATCCTTAGAGTAACACAAGGGAATTCAGAACAGAGCTTTGCCTGTCCTTTACCTTTTTATTTGTTTCAGACTGTTAGTAAAGAGTGAGAGGACTTTTTTTATTCATCAAGAGGGCAAGTTCCAAACCACAAGTCCCAAGAGTCCAAAGTAAGGTGCCCAAATCAATTGTTCTGCTGCTTATAACTTGACTTTCTCATTGACAGAATGAGGCATTCTGCCTCTGTATATTCAACACATGCTTGCATTCCTGCTGTTGAACTCATCAGAGATGCCTAACTCCTTTTTCATATAGCAAAGACAAACCTTGTATGATCTGAGAAATCCAAGCTTTTTGCCTTATTGCAGTTTGGCATGTTTAGAGGGAACCATGGCCTTCTAAGTGTGCCAGAACCCCATAGGTCCAAGAATGGCTGGTGTGTCAGCTACATGCACCTGACAGGCTCACACAGACTGTCCACACAGAAATAATAAGCATAGAAAGTAAAAAGAAAAGGAAAAATTGACTGCTCTTTCAGTAGGGTGAAATCTCAAAGCATTACACAAGGCTGTGTATTCCATTCATTAGCCAGACTTGCTTTGGGGTTAAAATTATTTTTCTGGACTTGGGCTCACTCCCAAATAATTCTTGCAGAAATTAGGCTACTGAATTTTTCTTTATTTCTATACATGCTATGTATTTTATATTTCTTTGTATTTCCTGTAAATTACAGGAAACCGCAGTTCTATATAACTCTTATTTAAAATAAAATGTGTCCTATCCATGTTGAGAGAGTACCCAATGTAAATAAAGTTTGCGCAATTTATTCCCACATAAAGAGCTTACACTTTGCAATATACAATCCTTGTTATTGGAAGGCTTTAGAAGGTCAGCTGTTTACTCATTACAAGGCACTGCTAGCTTACAGGCTGCTTGTAAGAAATATCAAACTAAAATTACAGTTTCTGTTAGAAATGCTTGCAATGGCAAAAAAAACCCTCTCAGATTTTGACCTCCCCATTTTACATGCTAAGGAACCATCAAGACTCAACAATATGAACAGCCAAGGGTATATTAAATTAAGCAGGATTTTTCATCTACTTCCAATTTGATCTTATTTAATTTAGCTTTTAATAAAATGAATTTCTGTTAACCATCACTTCACCCTATTGTCTCTACAGCTTCAAATGACTGCCTTTTAAAGCTATGAATAGCCAAAGTAAAAATCTATAGTTACATTAGTTGCAGGTTATTGGTCAATAAGTGTTCATTAAACACTACATTTATTTTTTCAATTTACAGTGTTATTTGTTTTCTTATTTCATTAGCTTTGATAGGCCTTTTAAGACTTACTTCTGCAAAAGTATCTGTGCCTTTGATAGTAAAGCATAGCCAAACTCTGCTCAACCCAGTTATAATTCTCAATCCCTACTCACTCTCCTGAAACTTATGGTGATTGTTTGTTCAAAGTATATGCAGAAAAAAATTAACTCAAAGCTGAGAAGATTTTTGATATCTAATTTATTTTAACCAGTATTGTTGAAGCTTTTTTTTTTCTATTTCAGTGGATCACAGAAAAGCTAAATGATAGCATATAAGGATTTATGGTGAAAAAAAGTATAACACAAGAGCGTTAAGCTTAAATGTAATATTTTGATCTTTTAATGCTTTAGAAACTCAGTAATCTAATCTAGTATCTAACTGAATTCACACAAATAGGTTTAAAGTTTGTAGTCACTTACAGTATGACAAGTATAGAAATTTCTTTTTGGTAAATGCTACCCGAGATACTTCCCAAAGACAGTGACTTTATCAAAATTGCAGTAGTTTTAGTTTTAATTGTGGTTAAAGCATGTGGACAAAGTGTGAAATATAGGAAAACAAAAATCCACAGGAAAATTTAAGCTTGAGGGCACCTTAAGTATGAGGAACTAATTTATCTTCAAAGTGAACTGGTTTTAATCTGATGTTCGAGAACAGAGGTGGTTTTGTTCAGCACTACACCTACTTAATTCTTATTCTGTTTGTGTGAGGAAATTTGCTAGTTCCTGAAACTAAGCATAACTAGATAAACATTTTGGATGCTTTCTTCTATTGCTGACAACAAATGCATCTTAGTGTATTCAAATACTGTTGACAACAGCTACATGTTCATATAAAAACCAAAGATCTGTGATTTTCTGCCTGGGAAACTTAACTATCATCCTACCAAAAAGAAAAGGAAAAAAACACAAACAACTAACAAAAAATTAGGTCCCAAATAGATAAATAGCCATGGAATTATAGGAGAAGCAAGAAATTCTGATTTAACTATCAAATGTATCATTAGGACAACATAACAAAAAGATGTCGAGCATTTTAGCTGTTAGGGTAGCAGTCTTGATCTGTCACAGCAAGGTGCTCATCAGTCAATGCAAACGTTTTCATATGAAACCAGCTTTGCATCCGTAGCTGGGAAGATCTACCATTACATTTTATCTGAAATAAAATTTTGTACTGCATTGTGCCTTTCTAAGTGGGGTCCTGATCCAAGGAATGATACTGTTTAACAAAAATAGGGAAAGAGATTGGTGAAATAGTCTTCAAATGTCATCCCTCTTCTGGGAATCCTTCTGGAAGTGAATAAGATCATGAAACTCTATACAGATAGAAATGCTTTGAGCAAGCAGACTTATCAGCTAATGACTTAAAATCTACTTTACACTTCAGTTTAGTTTTACGTCACTCTTTTGATGCCTTGATTTTAGTTTCATTAATGATTTCTTACTGTCAATGATTCAGTGCAACTACAGCAATAAAAAGTAATGTGCCAGATTCAGCAGGTCAGCTTATTAATGTATGACAAAATTTTTTTTATAAATGCTATGCGGAATCACCTCTATTCTAAATGTTTTTTTCGCTATCTGCATACAAATAGTTATTTAGAATGGTAATAATGCATTCCTTTTTTAGCCTCATTCTGTCCATCCTACTCATTCCTTCTCAATGGTGTGCATTCTCTGTCCTTGTGGATTTAACCACAGTGCTTCCCAAGCCAGACTGAGCTGTGTGTTTTCCGTCTTTTCTTCCCTATCATTTCTTCCAGTACCAGCTTTAACAGACCAGTTAATAAGTTAACCTTCTTAAAGAACAAGTAGTTCAGTGAATAAGGAAGATTTCTTTTTCAACCCACTTAATGTTATTTTCAAAGAGGATATTCAATGGCAAATCCATCATTTGTTAAAGCTGTCTGATAAAATTTCATGGTTTTTCCATGCCCACATGGCTATGTTGCAGGAACGTAGCTTGGGAAAAGTCAAGAGGAAGTTTGTTCTTCCAGGAGCTGTCCACGGTCCATGGCTGAACCTACTGCCAGAAGAATGTGTTTGGCTGAAGGATGTTTGTAGTTAATGTGAACTCTCCCCAGACCATCATGGTGAACTATTAGAGGAGCATGAGTCTTTCTTTGCTGAGTAACAGTTACATTCTGCTCAGATAAAATTTCGTAAGTGCCAGGGCAAAACCAAGTAAAGTCTTCATTCATTTTGATTTATTTCATAAGTGCTACAGTAAGTGATAGTTCATCAGGTTCAATCTATAAGATAAGTATGTAAGAGAAGTACCTCACACTCTTCTCAGCCATGCTGTTAGGAAAGTCTTCTCAGTCTGTTTGAAGTGCCATATATTTTCATTCTGTGAAACATTAGTTCATTTTCAAAATAGTCTCAATTCAGGTTTCACTGATTTCACTGTTCTTTCAAAAGTGTAATGCAATCTGTTCTCAAAATCATTGTTATCAAACGTTTCCAAGCTATCAAATGGTCCCTGTGTCCCTCCCAGATAACAGGTGATGGCCCAAGCTACCACTGAAGATGGCTAGTACTTAGGAACTCTTCAGTCCTAGAGCACAGAAAAGTTGTTAGTTGATTACTCAAGCACAAAACTGAACATTCTCAAAAAAGACAAAAAATAAGATACAAAGGCTTCATCTAGACATAATTTAAATCTTTCTACATGTTAGAATGTCTGCCCTGTAATGCTACTAAATAATTAAATTCATCAGAAAATGTGTTCTTAATATTATTTCTACTAGTAAGAAAGTAGAACGTGATGTAAAAAACAAAAGATGTAAAGTTACAGAGAAAAAAAAACAAAACACCACACTTCTCAGAAGCAGATTATTTAAACCTTGATTTTTCTATGACAGAGTGAGAAGGCAAGAGGAAAGTCTTCCCTTTGAGATTGCTGAACTATGGTTGAACCACCTTCTACCTTCCCTTCTCTTCTCTCTTTCCATTTTCTTCAATTTACCTTTCATTTTTCCCTAGTTTACAACTTAACTGAGAGAGTTCGATATATTCTGCTTTCAAAGTCAGCAGATTTTCTTCTGCTTGGGCCTCTCCATTACAAAGACTGCCAATGGTAGACTACAGTAGATGTTAAATATTTTTCTTTTTTTTTCTTTTTTTTTTTCCACAAGACCTTTTTGTCTACCATGTGAAGCCTGGGTCTAAAAAAAGAAAGCCTATTTTACTTATATGTGCAATAATGGCTTGCAGTCTTTCCAGTACACCAGATTTTTAAAAGCCAGAATAGGACCAAAATATTTGCTGTAAGTTTCCCTTCAGCATCCAGGCAATTAGCTCATTTTTCTTTTATCTTCCACCAGCTCAGTACTCTTTGATGTTTTCAAAACTGTCAGGGAAGTGGCCTTTGATGTCTTCAAATCAAAACTAGATATCCATCTGGAAGATACGCTTTAGTCAAATACATATTATTCAGCTCAGTGCAGGGATAACCAGGTGAAATTCTACAGCCCATGTTTCAAAGGTAGTCAACCAGATTAGCTAATGGTATTTTTACCATTACATTTTATGAAGCTATAAAAATGAAGGACTATGTATCTTTATGCAGACCCTTGGAAGGAGATTGTAAAAAGATGTGTGAGAGAAAGCAGACATGGTTACAAAATAATGAATTTTAGACTATGGTAGTACATACAACAGTGAGGAAAAATCAGAAAGATCAGAGATGGACAATTTTTTCTACCAGAATTCCCACTGCAAAGAGAATTGTGGAGCTTCCATTACACTGTTACTCCTTATTGACAGTAGTAATATAAAGGTAGCATAAAAGATGTCCAAAAGAAACATAACTATCCGGCAATCAATATCTGATTATGGCAGAGTTAAGTCTGCCTTTTTTGTTGCCTGTATTCTTGTCTGGACAAGTTACTAAATTCCATAATCACTCCTCTAAGATACCTTCAGCAGCACTTTAGCAAATCTGAAAATAATAGCACAAACCTTGCATCTGGTAACAGTAGATCTATGTCATTGACTGGATCACGATTTTGAAATTTGTTTTCAGAGTTTCTTTTTACAAAATCTTTGCAATATCAATAGTCCCATTTTTGCAGGTAAAAAAACCTAGCATCTAAAGACTGCTCTCCATTTATACACCTGAGAGTAAACATCAGCCCACACTGTCACATCACGTCACAGATGTTTACACTAAATATTTGTTGATTTTTGCTCCTAAATCTTTTGAAAGTAATTTCTCATGAATGCCTTTTTTATATATATTTTTCCAAAAGATAGATGAGTTACATTTGAAGAAGTGTGTTATTTAAGTAGGTCCGTGTAATCTAGTGATTTACATCGCTTAGTGAGACTTCTTCCATTCCTCGATCAAGGTGCAAGTTCTTGGAACACATTGATATTTCATCCTGTCATCTTCCACACTGTTTTCTTTGCCTTTTTTTATTGTAATTAAATTGGTCTATCATAATTTATTAATTTTCTGCTCTTTTTCGAAGTTCTTTTCTTGCATTATATTCTGTGTAAATATGCTAACTTAGGTTTCTCTGCATTGCTTTGCCTGAGAAAAAGTGACTGTTTTCCCTGGTTTCACTGGCTGCATCAAAGAAGAAACACAGTTAATAAACAAAGTATATACTGACTGTACTAACTCAATTCCTTTTTGAACTTGCTTATTGTTCTCATTATTCTTTTGAGCCAAATAAAAAGATTGAAGTTATATAAAACAACTTCATTTTCTACCTGAGTTTTTTCCTAGACAGAACCCTATCTAAGAATGGACTATCCATGCTTGGAGAAAAGCCTGATTTGCAAACTGACCTTCTTTTCCCATTATACAGACAAACCATTTATTTCCCACTCAGATGCTCAGGCATGCAGACATTTAGAAGACTTTTCCTGATGTCTTCTAGTATGTCTGATAACTCTGGTACAGTCTGACAGAAAAAAGAAATTTCTAAATGTGCATTCATTGGCATACACATGTCCTTGTGTCAATGTATATGTCCCACACCTTGCTCATGTGAGAAATGGCTGGTATAAAACATGCTTCTCTGACAGCAAGATTTGCTTTCTTACACGTATATTCATTCACCTGGCACTATTCTGGAATTAAATGCTTGTAGCTAAGCAGAAGTTAGTTGTCTTCACACTAGGAATGAATAATTAAAATTTCAGAGAAATGTTAGAATATTATCACAAGTGTAAATATTTAAAATTTTGCACACAAAAACATATGTAAAACACTTGGTGGCTGCACACAAGCTGTAAATGCATACAAATGCAAAAACATATTTTTTGAATAATGTTTTTAGATGTGGTGTCTACTGTACACAGAATGCCTCTTGTTAAATCTTCTAGGCTTCGTAATTATCTTTTGTTGCTGTTATTTGGTTGGGGGTTCTTTGTTTGGTTTGGTTTGTGTTTTGGTTTTTTTTAAGGATTTTTTAATTACTAAAATTAATCTCTAGGAATGAAAAAGAAACAATTCCAATCAGTATTCGTACTGGCATTTTGATCTCTTCTAACACACCTATACCTCCAAGTGTGAAGCCCTGTCTTTATATAACTTCATTTCAATTATGACTTTCACCTATGCAATCAGAGAAGAGAAGAAACTGTTACTTTTAGGAGGGTTGTTATGCAACCCACTGTACTAAAATAATGTCCAGCAAAGTAGCTTTAATTAATGCTGAGATATGAAAAGCCCCTTTGTGAGAAGTGTTCTGGCACTCACAAGCCTCTCTGAGAAAGGCTGCTGAATATATCCCTTTTGAAACTTTTAATTTTTTCCCTTTTTCCCCTGAGTTAAGCCACCATATCTCAGGTCATAGCAAAGGCAGCAGCAGGCCAGAGTGAAGGCTGCTCATGCTGTTGCACATTGAAGAGAGAGTGTTGACCGCTGTGAGAATCATAAACCTCTCAGTTTGATGATCAACTGAGCAGTAAATTAATTAATCATCATTTTATGCCTCATCAAGCACTTTGCTGAGACTCTCAACAGGGGCCAGCTCAATTAGCCAATAGGAAGCAGACTGTTTTGTTTAGCTGGGTGAGTCTTCCATAAACAGAGGAAGCTTTGACAAGCTAATAAATATGTCATCTGTCTGTGTCACCAGCTGCAATGTGGCTCCACCTGTAAAGTTGTGGGATTCTGCTCGGTGTGGTAGATAGCAACTTGAAGTAATGACAGTGAGGTATCCTAACTCCTTCTTAAACAAAGCACTTCTCACAGATTATCAGGATCCTTAGCCAGTGAACTTGGGCATAATTATTAGGAATCAGATACTTATTTTTGATTACAGATTCCTGTATTAGGCATAGTGAAACCAGTCAGGTGCATTTATAATTTTGAAATGCTCCTTTTCTTTCCCTTTGTTCCCTAGAGGAAAAAAAAAAAAAAACAAAAAAAACCCAAAAAAAAACCTCTTTCCTCACAATAAATGCTTGTGGCAACAAGCTTCTCAAAGTAAAAGCTTTTGATTAAGCAGCAATAATGCTTCTGTCAAAACAGACAGGTCTGAAAAGTCCTTGTATCAAATCCTGCGGTTCCACTGAAGTTACCGGAGTTACATCAGTCTAACTGCAGCCAGAATTCAGCTCCTGTCACATTAGACATTTCATCATTCAGAATGGAAAACAGAAATCTGCATTTAGAAGTTTCAGCCTTGAACCAAATCACTGGCTGCTGCAAATTTGTGCCATTGACTTTCATGTACCTTCATGGCCATAAGGGCCCATTATGAGTTTCTAATCTGATTTTCTGCATAACACTGCCCGTAACCTCTGGCTGAACAAGAGATAATCACTAACATATCCAATCTTTGTTGAAAGATTTCAGGTGGTGGAAAATTTAGCACATCCTTTGATGATCTATTCCTATAATTAACTATCATCATCAATAAAAATGTGCCTCTTATTTCAGATTTTTTTTTAATGTGACTTCAAATTCCAAACATTTCATTTTCTTAAATCCTGTTTCAGGGCAAGCAACCCCAAATTTCTTGTAACACAGGTATCAAAAGAAGCAGTTTCACCCAACTTTTTTACACTCTTTCCTCTCTTTAGAAGATAAAAAGTGCTTTTAGGAGGCTGAATGGTGTTTTCATTCACTCAGCATCCCATTGCCTTGTGCATAATGCTGATGAGCATTATGCACAAGGCATTTTTTTCTTTCCATAAAGCTGGAAGAAACCACTTTCTCCTTCCTTGTTCCTGGCCATACACACTCAATCTTTAAAGAGATACATGTGTTACTTTTCTACAATTTTAAGAGTATTATGCCACCCTCCTGGTTTTGGACCCCCAAGGCTGACCACTGTGGTAAAACCCTAACACTTTCATACAATGGTAATGTGGGGGCAGAAGAGATTAAGGGTGATTTCTTAGGAAATGTGTCCAGAGAACCCTCATATGACTAAAGTGTCAAGGCACAGCATAACTCTTGGCCCAATGCAGAAAATGCTTTGGTTTCCCAAAAGAAAGGAGAAGAAACATCAACAACATTTAGTAGTGACTCCAGGGTTTCCTCAAGAGTCCATAGATGCTAGAATGACAATACACTACACCTGTTGCTCCAGTTAGTAGGAATGGTAGCAGCTCAACAGAAAACAACAGCTCAGATTTTGGAAATCAATTTATAAATCGCAGCCAGCCTTAAGACTTCCTCCTAGTGTTAGATCATAAGGTGAAGGAGTGGAGGAGATACTTATATGTTACTCAATTTAGTCACTAGAGAGGATTCTGTCAGTTGTGTGCTCCTACCTTAAAATCCTCTTTTTTTTCTGGAACACAGTTTACCAAAATGTCTACATTGCTTCCTGTATGAACACTTCATTTGTATAGCTCCATCAGTCTTAGTACCATGTACAAATCTTATTACCAAAGGTTTTCTATAGACCTTCCAAGCTATTGCAAAGGATAGAGTGTAACAGAAATTTCTGTGTTCCCTTGTAAATGACTGCACACGGCAATGACTCCTTTTAGCTGTTCTATTTTAAACTCAGTCAGTCTGGTTTTAATCCATTTACTTTTCTGCATTGATTTCACACAGGACTAATTTTTTGCTATGTGAAGCAACATGAGTTAGAGCCTTCCAACTGTAAAAGGAAACAAAACCAAAAACAATTATAAACCAAAACGAGCTTTTCATCTCTGTAGAGGTTACTACATTGACATTCTAAATTATGCCCTTTGCCATACAAAGGGAAAAGAAACAACAGAAATTGGGGAATGATGGAAAGAAGGAAAATAGGAATCTGCCATCTATGCAGCTTCAAGGATGATGAGGGTCTTCTGGTAGAGAGGAAGGAGTAACAGGGTTAATGAGTGCATCTGAGGAATGGTGAGACAGGAAAGTGGCACACAGTGACCTTTCCACAAAAGACCTGGTGATACAACACATGACCTTTCCACAGAAGACCTGGTGATATAATACATCTAACCTAGAGAAGCAGGAATTGTTCCTACCACTTATCAGGATGGTGAGCCCTACATTCATCTGCACAGACACACCTACGGAGGCCTCTCTGTAAGCAAATTCCTAATTCCACTGAAAAGTAATATCAATTTTATTTGATCAACTTGCATCCTACTTCCCATAGACCAGACTGATCATCACTGAGTTTCCAGTACCTGGAGATGTGTTTTCATGCTTCACCTTGAAAAGTTTCTCAAGGGAAACATGCATGGAAGTTAATTGTTTTGTTACCATATATGTGTACGAGAAGGAATAATTGTACCCTTCATATTTCTTCTTAGACTCCTGTAAGCAAATGCAAGTGTACATGCACTCCTCAGTATGTTGCTCCTGTTGCCTAGGTAAAGTGGGTATCAGTCTATTACTCTATTTCTCACAAAATACTTTACAATATTTCAAGGGATGGGAGTGTGACAAATGATGCAGCAATAAATTTTATAAATTGAAAATAATGAGGGTTTTTGTGGATATTCATGGAACTTTTTTTTTTCCTTGACTATTCAGATGAATGGCTGATATTTTTCCCAAACTCAGCAATTTTGCGTAGCAAGGGTTGGTGTGAACACCGGTTTCTGCTTCAGGTCATATGGGTTCAAAGCTCTAGAATTTCACTTTGAATTTGATGATTGCGTACTGAGAAACATTTGTCTTCACTTGCATAAATCAACCCACATTCAGCAAGAATAAGCCCTGGTTTCTTCAGTGCTTCGAAAAAGAAAGAATGAGCTTCTAGCATATTTTTAATGGTTATAGGTTTCATAGTGAAAACTTTGCAGAGTGGTGCTCAAAACAATTCTTTAGAAAATACGTATGGTTCTAGTCAGCATATCTTTCACACTTGTTTCAATGTCTTTTGAGAACAACAGAGACTTTTTCCAAGCCTGTGATTTAATAAGAAACCCAACCTGAAATGGACTTCTAGTGCACTCACATGGGCTCTGATCCGAGTCTCATTAGAGTCTGATGAGAGGTTTTCAGCTACCTCAGGGAACAATGGACGGTGGGGCATTAGTAGCAATATGTTATTATGAAACCAAGTAGAGACAAATAACAAAAAAGAAATTTCCCCCATTTTGCCTTTACTTTCCCTTTCTAGAAATCTCTGTATACACGAGTTTAAGACTAGTGCAGGACAAAATCTGAAAGACTTTAGCTCATTTTTCCACTTATCTTTTGTTGATAATTTTCAGTGATAATTTTTCTTTGTTCACAATGTGAAATTCACTCTGCCTTGTTCCATTTTACAATAACCATTCTTAAAGATACTTTGAAGTGAACAACTCAGAATAACCATAAATCTCACTGTCATACAGACATATGTGAACTTTCTTTTGAAAGCTTCATTGTTACTCATCTATTCTGTCTGGGATTACCCTAACCCCATACTTTTCATCCTTTATCCCTTTTATGAAGGGCAGAGACTTTAAATATTTGACAAACTCTAATCTCAACTCAATTACAATTTTACTAATTACATCCCATGAATTTTGCCCCTTTTGTTTTTGTCCAAGATTAATACTGGAATGTCTCAGATAAGTTTATAGGCAGTCCCTTTATGCATCCGAAGTGTAATGCTGAAATGAAGAAATATATAGCACAAAGAAACCTCACTTAAGAGCATTGGGAATATGACTATGCTAGTCATTAAACAATGAGATCTAATCTGGTTTCAGGCCTACAGCTGAAAATCATCTTTTGTAGAACTGTGCCTGCCAAGGTTATTGTAAAATTATCCCAGGCACCAAAGTGATGAATGGTCCCAGCATTTGCTGTGATAGGGATGCCATCCCTGTGGGGCTTCACCAAGCGGGATTTTTCATGTGGACAGACTCACATGGAGGACAGATGGGAAAGAAAACAAAATTAGTTGATCTGAGCTAGAGCAAAAATCCATCTTTTCTTTGCTACCCAGATTGTGCACTTGCTTTTTTGCAGACACGGAAATGTGCTCTTAAATTATACGACTCTTCCCTTTTTTCCTTTGTGGAGTGATCTGAACGTTTTATGCTGACCTTAGGTTTAGTCTTGATTTTCTTCCTTGAACTTTCATGCCGGCCTAATTTTAGACGTGCTAAGCAGCAAGCCTAATATCTAAGTTAGCACAAAAATACTGTGTCTCCAGTTGCATTAATAACAGCTTTAGTCTGATTTTGAAGACAGGCAGCTCTTAACAGTAAAAAAGTTCCAAATGGAAACAATCACTCAAGCTTAGCTTTGTCAAAGTCCAACTAATGAGCTAGTCAAAGAGTAAGAGTTTCATTTAGCAGACAGTAAGGGTTACTAGGCCCCAGTCCTGGGATGATATCAGCAATCCCACTCACAAAAGCACTGTAATCAGTGCTTTGCAGAATCAGGGCAAAACATGGCTCAGGCAACACATCTGAGAAAAATCAGCCCTTGGACATCTTAAATGCTTGACGGTGAAAAGCAGTCTCTGATACTTTCATCATTATGTGCTTGTGGCAGAGAAGGAGGTAAGGAGTTAAACTATCCTCTGTTGCATCTGAAAGTGGTGCAGTTTGATTCTGAGATAACAGAAAAGCTGCAAATCTCATAATATATTTGCCTAAAAAGCAGATTTAGGATAAGTCACTGTTAGACTGCTCTAAATTGCCCACGTAATTATAAAGCAGTTAAGTACACATCATTGCATTTTGAATGTAGGAAGTATTATACCAACAACCATTCCAAAGGGGAGAGAAATGCAACAAATACTTTTTGTGTATTTTTCTTTCTACATTTCTCTCTTAATCAGATTTCCCAGGGTGAGAGGTTAAACTTAGAAAGCCAGCAGAGATGTTAGGATTATTTAACTGCAATATAACTAACACCTTAAGAACTGATTTGTCAGAATGAATTGCAGCCCAGAGTGTTCTGAGTTTTCAAACTAATTTTGTTCTTAAGATAAAAGGCACTTTTTAAAGAATCATAGCTTTTGTTCTAACCATTCCCCCACCCTCGCCTCCAAGGCATTTCTTATAACTCTGATAATATCACAGACCAGGTGCTCCAAGACTTTCAAAATAATAAATTCCAATCTGTCACTAAAAAATAAAAGGTTAAACAAGTTTATAGGAGGAGTTCTCTTCCAGGTGTTATTTTGAAAGTGTATGCCTAACTTATCATTTTTCAGTAACTGTTACAAGTGATAAAGATCATGTAAATACTCTGTATTAGAAATAAGATTTCATTTTGTCATGCAGATAGTACTAATGACTAAATAGACTTTAATCAGGAGATCTCCACCTACTAATGTTAGGACTTCTTAACAGTAATGCTATAATCAGATTTTCTCTAAAATAAAATGCTTACATTGTAGAAACAAAAAACAAAATGAAACTCAAACATTGATTGTATACCAGTTTTTATAAGAACCAGAAGCATGAAAACTTTTCACAAATCACCTACTTTGGAATGGACCTTGTATAGGTTCAGTGGGTATGTCTACCAAGTGGAACGAGGCAATGGAAACTGCTAACATCTTCCATATGTGACAGCCTTTAAATTATAATACCATCTTGGTTACAGTGAACAGACTGTTCTAAAACAGCAGAATGTCAGACGGGTGGCTGGATTTCCCTGTAGTCCCTCTTTCACTGTTTTCAGACACTTTTACACAGTTCTAATTCTGCTATCTTGTCCATTATTTATTAAAGTTTGTAGCTGAAAAAATAGCACAGGTTTTGCCCAAGAGGTCTGAAATATGTGCTGTGGACCACCATAAATCGAACGGAATGTTGTATTTCCCAGACGTTTTGAAGCCAGGAGGAAAATCCAGACCCCAGTTAAACAGAATGCATGGGTATGTTCTTGCATCCCATTCAAGTCAGTGTCTTTTTTTTCTCTCTGCAGAATGGGTTGCTCCATCTCTGTAACATCCTATGGTTTCTAAATAAGGTATGGCAACATTTTGGGTAGCATTATGCTGCAAGCAGGTAGTAAAAGCTTCGGGGTAGACTTACACACACACACACATACATATATATATATATTTCACAGGCTTCATAAAGAGGCTACATCACTCAACAAGGAATAAAATTTCTCTCCTGTTACTTCCCTCTGTGCTATTCTAAAATCTCTCTCTTGTTTCCCCAGCTTCCAAAATTCCTTTTTTTCAATTGTTCTTTTTTTTTTTAGCCCCTTTCCTCTCTCATCCCGTACAAATAGAGAGGCACAAGTTAACTGCCCTGAAACTTTCCTGTTGAATTAATTTTCAGAAAAGTCATAAACAGATCTCATTCTAAGCTTAGCTTGTACAGATTGCAGAAGTGAACTTACAAACTTTCCAAGTACAAATAAGATATCAACTTAGGGCACTTTCTGTATAAAACTTGAAAACGCTAAAATTGCTGATTGAACAGAAATGAAAATTGAATTTCCTCACACATGGTTTAAGACTGTTCTTTAAAAGGTAAAAAAGCTCTTCCCCACAAAGTCTTCTATTATATTTTGAAATTCTAGGGAAGATTTATACCAACTTCCCTCTAGGAGCGAAAACGAAGATGAACGACTATAGCTACACTACATAGCTATACTGAGGCTTCTCAACTTGGAAGTAAGCTTCTGCTGCTAACACATGCAAGCTGAAGTTTCCATTACTTACTCATAATATTACAATGCAAGTTTCACAATGAATACAATGGTAAAGCTTTGCAGTGTTGTGGCTGATTCTGTGTGTTTAACCCTGTTAGATTTTAATATACAATGGTTACTCTTAAATGTGGAGTCTTTTAGCAAGGCAAGTAAATGACTCTAAATTAATGCTCTTAATTTCTTAGGAACAGTAAAGGAATCATTCTCCAAATAATTTGTGGCAGTTCTTATTAAATACTAAGCAGCTGAGTTATTCAGTATGACTTGAACTGAGAAAAATGAACTGGTAATCTCTTGACACTAAAAACTACTCAATTTAGTACATAAAAATAACACTTAGAAAAGTTACTCCTAATTAATAGTTTTAGTTTTTACTGAGGTGCCATAAATAGTTGTGGTTTTTTATGTACTCGTGTAGAGTATGCAAGACTTGCAAAATGAACATTTCCTTTACCCCTTCAAGGTAAATGATTTTCTATATTATTACTGCATTTCTCTCATTTAGATCTTCTTTTTTTTTTTTTTTGAAGATCTGAAATATTTGGGCACACCAGTGATGTTATGACATCATACATTGCTCCTGATAAATGATGAAATGAGCTAATAATTAAGTGTTTCACAAAACTTTTATTTTACAGAGCTGGAAGGAAATGGTGGTACTGAGCTTCAGCACCAGAGAGCAGCACCATATAAGAATTGTGATTCAAAGTTTCTCCATTGAACCCCAATCCCGATCTGGACCAAACAGACATGGCCTCACTTCTTTCGGGTATAGAGTATGTAATTCTCCTTTTGGCTAACTTTCCTAACTGATACATTTAAAGAGGGATCAATAGCAATGCTTGGGGGTTTTTACCACTTTGATACATACCCAGCACACTGGCTGTGGAGTAGGACTCATAAGTAGCCCAAGTTTTCACACCAGAGCATATATCGGTCTAGATCTGTTCCAGAGTTTGAGGATTCCAGGTGAAAGAAGACGAGAGACAAATAGAGAACTCATAACTAGTTTATTAATATAGGAAATATAGAGAATCTAACAGATACAGTAAAGAATATTTCCAAAGAGTGTATTCATTACCAACCCTAAGGACCCTGTGAAGACAACCAGGAAACCAGCTCCAAGGATCATCATCACAGTGCGAGGAGACAGGCTCTACCATGGCTGGCGTCCCCATGGAGGCAACGTGGACCTGGATGGTATAAAGTTCTGCAATCTCACATCGCATGAGGCTCAGGCTTTTATACTGACAACAATGCACACTCATTCTGATGCAGGGGGCCAGCCTACATCAGAAGATATGGCCAACAATATCTAGAAAGGTCTCCAAGGGTCGAGACTTTTCCGGGGAGTTCTAAAGAGGAACTTTCCAGGTAGGAACCAGAGCTGGACTTTCCTGGTAGGAACCAAAGCTCGACCTTGCGGGGAGGAGCTAAAGCAGGACACAACGGAAAGGGTGGTGGGGGCCACCACGGACCATTACCTCACGTGTTAGGCTCACCTAACACAAGATCTCACATGATCAGGAAAAGGACTGTCAACCATAAGACCAGGTCCATACCCTAGCAGATGGATTTGGGTTAGCAATACCTACTCCTTTATTTTCTTTTGTTTAGGATTTAGAAATAACAATAATGTCAAAGTAACTAGTGGACATTACTGCTCTCCTTGGGAGCAGCTCAGCAATGCCCTCTGGCAGTTTTTGAGCTGAGCATGGGAGCGTAAAAGAAAGTCTAAAAAGCATGCAATTACCCCCAGGAAATAATTACAATGCAAAAAGCATTGGATGGTATAAGTGACATTCCAGTGAATGAGGTGAATTTGTATCATTGCCCTGCTTTGCCTCAGGGATATCCCTGCCAAAGGAATACCATCCAGTTCCAATAACAGTCAAGGACAGAGGTGGGGCTGAGCATCAGCTGTCCCAGGTCCGAGCCTCAGGGAGCCAGAAGTTGTGGGCAAAGGAAACTCCTGCTAAGCCAAGCACTGACATTGCAACTCCCAAAAGCCAGGGTGGCAGAGCTTGCTTGGGGTGATTTTTAACCACCAGGTTGGAAACCGAACCACACCCAGAGAAGCCTGCCTTGTACATGAGACTCTTATTTCAAGTGTAATGATTAAGAGAAATATGGGAGACAAAGTATTTTTTATTTTTTCTTTTCACACTCACTCTCATGCGAGTTGGATCAAACTCTTCTCTCTTCTTGGACTATGTTAAACTGCAAAGTTTAACCAAGTTCTGCATTTATTTCAATTCTAACCTTCTTTCAGTCTTTGCTGGAGTCCATGCCTCTCTGCAATAGGTAGATGCCGTATCCAAACCACACTGCAGAAAAAGTGACTGAAGAGCAAACAATCAAGATGAATGGGGCTGGAGTTTATGAGCAACTTTTCCCACTCACTACAACCTCTTAAGCCAACTCAACTGGCCTCACATATATGCACACAAAACCTGTATTTACCTAGGTAGATGTTTCTTGCCTAACTGCTGTTTCCAGAGGCACTACAGAACAGGAGTATTTGGTACATGGTACTATTGTTCTCTTTACTTACTTTCAAAATACCTTTAAATATTGCATATTGACCATTTCAGAATTGGAATCAACTCTTCCATATGATGCCTTCTGGGAATATACAAAATAATGCTGATATGACAAGAAATTAATGCACTTACATACCTCTTTTCTGTCCCTGGATTATCACTATCATAAAAATGGAATTTGACTTGAAAGTTTGTGGTGTCTGAATACACTTTTGGCACCTTCAGGTGATCCATACTATACAGGTCTGTACTACAGTGCTGCACTCTAGACAGTTGGTCAAACCAAACCCCTCTTCCGAGGCTTCCAAAGTATGCCGTCAGTAATGCTTAGAGATGGGCCTGCCAAAACCACCAGATTATCTGCTCTCCAAATAAAACAAGTAAATATACAAAAATGCTTAAGTTGAACTTGCTTCAAGCACTTTTAACTCACACAACCAGCACTTTTGTAAAGGTCACATTGACTTTGGCAGCATATTCGAACATGGCTGAACAGTTCTCAAGCAATTTTTCCAAAGAACTAGGCACAAACAGGCATGTGTCATTGGGCACACATGCAGCCTTTTCTGTCTATCTCCTCTTTCCCCTTAAAAGTGAATAATTTCTCAAAACTGACACGCAAAGAAAGTCACAGCAAGCATCATGTCTTAGTGTATTACTGGCTCATGTTTGGTATTTGAAATTACTTAACCAGATGCTTTGTAAACACCACAGAGTTGGGTTCTGACCACAGCCCAGTTAGTCAAATGCATTTATCTTTTCTGACATTTATCTTAATCACAGAATTATCATAAACTGTATATGTGAACTGCCTGTGCATAGTTTCATTACCAAAGAGAGAAGACTCATGGATTTGGAAGCATTGACACTGTGTATTAAACTCAGTCATCAACTTTTCACAAATGTAAAAGCTGCACCAGTGAAAGCAGAGAATAGTGATAAATGTATTACATGCTATGCATGAAGTCTACCTATTCCCTAGTTTTAAAATGCTTTACGGAAATGTACAAAAACCATCCCATTACTACAATTATAGCCTCACGCAAGTCTTCAGCTCTTATTTTATTGCCAGGTGATTCTACAGATCTGCTCTTTTTCCTGTCAATTGGTGTCAGACTTCATTACCCCAGCGCTATCAGTGTTTTGATCTGGGCAAGGAATCAGTGTTACACTGATGTTGCTACAGTGATGAGAACCCCGTACTTGACTGCCTTTCCATTTCCTCACCTGTACTGTCAAGTGCCATTCTGCCCATCAGTCGGTCATTCTTTTCTGCACCCATACCGTAACTCACAAGTTGGCCTTCCTTCTTTCATCAACTTCGTAATTCCACTACCTTTCTTTCTTCCTTCCTCTCTAACTTCTGTTTCTTCATTTTCCCTGTCAGTCATACTAAAAAATAAAAAACAAAAAATAAATTTAAAAAAAAAAAAAAACAACAAAAACAAACAAACAAAAAGCCTGAAAACTTGGGAGAAGGGAAAGAGAAAATGAAACATTGTGTTATAAGACACCATCTCAACTAGAAAAAATCTGTAGCTTTTGGCACACATCTTTCTTGTACTCTGACTGGCACCAAATATATACATCTGTTACTATGAAAATCTTCACTCACCATTCTACCTTGTTACTTCATACTTTCCCACATTGATAGCATGTTTCAAGACCACCTTTCTTGCTTCAACATTATGTATTATGAACACAGTATTGGGCTGCTATGAAACACTCTTCCCAACTCAATCAAAACGTAACATATCTGTGGATGTCAGGACACAGTACAAAGTTCAATGTTGCTATCCCACTTCATAAACAGAAAAACCAAAAAAGAGAAACTGATTAACCCAGCAAACCAGTAGCGCAGCCACATATGGAGACCATGTCTTTTGAATCTTTTACCTGTTCCCAGATCCATAAAAAAAGTAAGAAAGCCATCTACAGCCTGAGTAGAAGTCCAGTCACTGTTACAGCTTCAGCTGGGACTTCAGATACACAAAGCATGCTGGTCTCGATTAATATTGGGGATTTAATGATATTTTCTTACTTTCCTATCATGTTTAAAATTAAAATGCCTACATTGGGCATGTAGAAAACATCCAGCAAAACTTAGGAGTAACTATAGATCAATATTACTTTTAAATACTAGCTAGATACAGAGGATTTTATGAAATGTTAAAAATAAAATTGTACCATTTCCTCAGTAGCATGCAAAGTCAACTAATACAATTCCACAGTTTCTTTCAAATTTATATTTGCAACATATATTTGGTTTAGTTTATAACAGGGCAGTAAGTTTGTAAACTGCACTATTCCAAGCTCTACTACTCATTGATACAAGCAAGTACAGACAATTAGATATCTTAGAACTTTTATTCAGAATTAAGAGAGGAGGGAAACGTGAGAGCAGTTGAAAACAAGATTTCTCAGGAAAATCAAGCAAACAAACAAACCTATTTAATGTTCATTTCAATTTGGTTTGATGTTTATTTGGGGTTCTTCTTCAGTTTGCAGTAAGCGCCTTGTTACGAACACATGAAAAGTTGTTAGAGAAAAGAAGAAAGCTTTGTAGGGTTTATTTGTTCCAACAAAAGCTAGGAGAATTAAATAAAAACAGACCAAACATAGAGTATGTAAAGATAGTACACTTTGCAAATTAAAAGCTTATTTTTAAAAAGGAAATATAATAAAGCAATGCTGTTAGCTATTTGAAAACTGAAAAAATTATACTTAAACATGCCGAGAATGTTGACAAGTTTTCTTACCTGAGCTGGAGTGCAAATAACTAGTTATTATACTTGCTGTATTTGCAATCAGAATGAACTAGATGACAATATTATTCATATATGTGACTGTAAATATCATTGGCTTTCCAAAATATCTCATGGCATAAGTAATGTAGGTTTTCATTGTAGGATTTTTTAAATCAAGGTGTTGCCTGATGTTCACTGTGTCTGTAATTCCATGATATGAACCTAAACTACTACAATTCACTGTCAGGGAACTCTGATACAGTCTTGCATCTCGAAACTAATTTTTGCTGTTGTAATATACTGAAAGAATTAAAATCAATATGATACTACAAAGAAAAATGTTCCTCTGCACAATATGTAATAATGATTAAAAGGAATCCAAAATCAACTTATTGTCATAATCTCAATGTAAGTAGTATTAATGATAGCACAAACGCTTGTTTTTTAAGTGTCTGCACAGAAAATACATATTTGATGTGACAGTTACCATGGCAACTACTCAGTTTCGGTGCATACTAGAGCATATAGTTTGGTAAAAGCTGTTGATGCATGAGACCCCATTGTGACAACCTTACAATATATATTTATCTATAATTGTTTTATTCCTTTCTTAAATAGAAAAATTTCAAGTGAATAACATTTAGTTGTCCTGCACCTTACCGCTGGTTTATGTGTGGTTGTAAAATCTTTTATAGCAATGTAAAAGAAACAGCTACACAGAGAACCAACAACAAAGGAGAAAAAGTTTTCATTTCATTGTATTTTCATACTTAGTAATTCTTTAGATTCCTGTCTGTCCAAACAAATTTGTGGTTTGAAATTATTGTTCATTTCTTGCTCATTTTTTTGCGCAGGCAGACTTTTGTTTTGGATTTTCCAATCTGCGTACATGTATAACTCAAATATTTCTAGAAAAATAATTTTAATAAATATATAAAAAAGAAAAAAAACCCACAACTGGTCTTTTGACCTGTCTTGGATATATCATACAAAGTCTACAATAATTTTACATCTAGGGAGACAGTTATGCTCTTCATGGGGAGGAGATTGTGGGGAGGCAAGGTTAATGAAAAAGCAAACGAAGCCAGGAAATCTCAGAAACCTATAAAGATCCAGCATGGGCACATCTGAAGCATGAGTTACTTCTGAAAAATAAAACCTTTGTTTTTGGAAAGAGTTTGGTACAAGGTGTTAATGAAAATTGCTTCTGGGAAGTGCTAGCTGGACTTCATGAATACTCTTCCTAAGTACCTAAGTGAGAAATTTCCAAACCACAAAACCTTGTTTCCTGTTAAGTTCTAAAACTCACCAAGGGAGCATTGAGGCCTCATCAGAGAGAATGCACCTGAACTTTCTTGTCTTGCTGTTACCATTCATGGCAACGCGGTATTTACTATGTCAGCTTTGAAGCTGCTGGAAGCTGCTTTGAAACTGCTTTGAAGCTGCTGAAGCTCAACAGCTGGCATCCCATATAATGAGATGGAAAGAAGCTTACAGAACTTGGTACACTCAACAACAGAGTCCTGAAGTTTGGCTTTTGACTGAAGAGTTGGGTGACACAAGTTTTCCAAGACAGAGGAGGGTCAGAAAGAGCCTTCTCCCTTCTTCTATACTTGTGTAAAAAGCTTCCCCATCGCCAGGCTGAGCAGCGGGGCCCAACCAGAATTAATTCAGCTTTCTCCTGGTTGACACACCTCTGTCTCTTTCCTACCAAGTTTTTTTTGTAAGGCAGGGAGGAGCAGGAGGACAGGAGCAGGAGCAAAGGGAAAATTTACCCCTATCTTCTCTTACCCAGATGTAGGCTGGGAACACACCCACATCAGACGGCTTTGAATTAGTCTAGGCAAAGCCAGCCATTCAGGTCGCATTCCCTCCAGCTCTCTTATCCAGCTGCCTGAAGCCAGCTGTCTTCATGGTTATGTGGTCTGTCTCTGGTTTAGTTCACCCCAGCTGTGTGTACCTGCTGCACAGCACCAGAGCTGTGTAAAGAGGGAAGTACTGGTGGAGTCTGGAGAACCGGGAGATAACCCCAAGCTACATTCCAGAGAAAGCAGCAGTCTCGGGTGCTGCCCCAAGGCAAAGATAGCTGTCTGCTGCTCCCAGCTGTCTCTCCCAAAGGACATGTGGGGAGGGATGGTTTAACAGGTTTCAAAATGTGTGGTGATGAAGGGAAAGTAGAGAACACAATGTAAGCCTGCAAGAAAAACATTTCAGATGTTCTTTTAGTTCTTATTACTGCCCCTCTGGTGATGTCTGAATCTCATAAACTTCCCAGCAGGCCATGCCACTTTTGAATGCTTTGACATATTAAATACCTGTATGCAGGTTCAGTTCCAAGATCTTCAAATTTTTATGATTTTCTAACATTAAAATTTTAAACATTTATTTTCACAGATGCCTGAACCTTTTTGTATTGAACATGATAGTCCTTATTAATTTCTTCACTCATATATATTTAGAAAAGGAAACTTAATCACAAAATCTGTGCCAGACATAGTTCCTTGCGTACACAGGGCTCTGTCATTTCTTCTGCCAGTAGCTATGGCACCATTTTTCTGTGGTAGATGCAGGAGAAACTCTTCATGATGACCTTAGATGTATCTATGTTGTCCTTTCCACCTGAATGGTGGAGGCAAAGGAGAACCAAGCAGAAAGCATACCTAGACTTTATTAGGCCTAACAGAAAAAAAAGATATTTCTCTTCCTAAAGGGGGGACTTCTATGAGGGTCTGAAGTTAGCCACTTGGATGCCTACCTTCTCCATTGTGTTACCTTGTCATTTTTCAATGATGTCAAATTAGAGCAGTGACAAAGGTCATCCATGCACACAGACTGAAAAGAGTACTCCTTTTCACATAATAACTACTATAATCCCTTCCTTGCTATGGATTTAGGGGAAAAACTTCACCCACTTCAGACAGTAGAAAAGCAGATGCTGCAACTGTTCACAAGGATTGACCTCAGAATCACATGGACATCATTAGTAGTCCTAATACATGAGCTGCACTCGCATCCCCACAATACACAAACAAGGTAAGGGATAGAGTTACCAGACAAGAGTACCACAGATGACATAGCATTCCTTCTGCAGGGTCACCAAAGGCTCCTCTGTAGAATGATGTGAAACAGCTTGTGAGTATATCTGTTTCTTCTCACTCCTTTTTGTTTGAATAATCTTGGAAATTCCTTTGATTGTTTCTATTATTAGAACTATTAGTAAAGAAAATATTTTATTATTATTGTGAAAAAATAATGCTGTGATGATAAGCGTGCAAGCCAACTGATAAACCACTTCAATTTGAGGAAGCTATATATCTTTTTCCATTTTTCTGAAAGAAAAGAATAGCTGACAATGAAATAGTACAATGAGAGGTATTGAACTAGTACAATGAGAGCTACTATCCAGTACAGCCACACCAGAGGCCCTAGGCTTGAAACTATGAAAAATGAGCGTAACTGAAAGGTTTACCAGTCATTGCCAAGACTCATGCAAGCATGCTGCAGAACAGGCCTGCATAGATGGTCATATGAGTAAATCAAATCCTTGCTAGAAGTTTAATGCTTACTGCTCTTGAGTTTGACTGGAACTGTGTTGGAACACAATAGAAAAATTGTGATGCTTTTGTGACGTTTGCATTATCATGCTTTACCTATGAACTGTAGTCAAAAATTGCATCACAGGTTTACACAAAGTTTTGTAGCTATAGCTATGTGAATGACTGTCCTATAGTGACATTCAGATGTAGCACTAACTCAGTGTATGAAAGCAATTGCTTTATTCAGGATAAACCACGCAGGTTACTGAAAAATTCCTTAAAAGTGTCAGGTTGGGCAAGTACCCAAGGAAACATAAAATGCTTTAAAGACTTAAAAGACTTCCAATCTAGTACTCCACAAAGTTACTGCATTGGTACTTTAATGAATATAAACAAGGTAAAACTGTTTAGTGGTTTATCTCAAGTGAGTATAATTCAGCGCAGCTTCTTTTAACATCCAGAACCCTACCCACTGATAAACCATAATGCTACTATTTCCTCATGGGCAAGTGGCCTGTGACTGGGTCAGCAGAAGTGTCTATCTGGATATATTAATGTAGCAGCAAAATCAAGGAAACAGTGAAATTGTTCGTACAACCAGTGAAGATACAACCAATAAAACTACTCATTAGAGAGAAGATATCCTCCTGTTAGCATAAGTGTCTGGCATGTAGGCATCCTTCCTTTCTCTCATTTTCTAAATAAGTTTAATTTTGTAACTCGGACTTAGAAAAGACTTGACTGGTATGTCAGACTTGTACTAGCCCAGTGGTTGATTCTGCATACAATACAAGCACATCTTCAAACTTGGCTGTGCAGCCTGTATCTTACCTATATCTTACCTCCTAGACTACTTCTCCTTCCCATCAAGGTCTACAGTCCTAGATGCTTGGAAACCAGCTTCCACCTACTGTAAACAGTAGAATACAAAGTACTAACTAGGAAGCAAATAAGATACTTGATTTTTGAAGATCATATTAGCCACTGGATCACATATTATCTCTCTTCTGGCAAGAGAATATATACACCCTATATGATATTTTATTGCTGATCCCTATGTGAAAATGCTGATCCTTAGTGAAATGTTTAACATCCTTTTATGCAGCTGAGTTTGCATGAAGGCTAATAGTAACTCAATTGTTGGCATTCTGGAGTACAGAAAGTTTACATTCTAAGAGCGACCTCACTGGTGATACTTATGGCTGTCTACAATGGCACTACAGGGTGGTTTTTTCCTTTTTTTAAAGGCTTGTGACATTCACATGATGCAAAACTCTCTTACAAGCTCTATAATGAAAAAGCCTTTACAGTCTTTCAGCTATGGCCTGCCACAAAAGAAAACACAGTTGTTATATATTCTGAGAACTTAGAGTACACTGTTATTGTGTCATATTTTGGCAGGCTTGAAAGTTCAAATATATAATTGCAAATTTTAAGAAAGAGGTCTGCCATTTCCCTGCGGCAGCCTGTAACTTGAATGTCATTGGAAAAATGGGAGTCAGTGGCCAGTCTGACCACTACTGATGCTGCAACTGTCTGAACATAAGTATTTCCATTCTGCTTATTGGCTAAAATACCATTGTGAGTTGTTGGAAACAATGGCCATTTTGGCAAACAGTTATTGAAATAACATTGGAAAAAATAAACAAAGGTATTAAATTTTATAGATACAATTTCATTTCTTGCAATGTATATTCGAATGTTAGCGGGATAGTAACTATCAGATTTTTGGAGAAGCCAAAAGGTTGTACAGGATCCATTTATTAGCAAAAGGGTTCCAAAAAAGTTCAAATTATTTCTAAAATGATATCTTCAATAATTTTTCCTTCAAACTTGAACTCATAAGTTTTGACTATATGCATTAAATTATTCATATAAAACAGAAGCTACAAAGAGAATTAAATGGGAAATTAAACTAAACCTTAAGTCAGAAACATTGCAGTAATGAGATCATATTTTTCCCCTTATTTTCTCCCCCTTCAGCTCCTTCCTGAAGTTCTCAAAGGAAACAAATAAAAAACATGTTCTGGTGAACTTCACTGTGTTTAGATACAGGGACGTTGAGTTAGCTGAGCTCTTCTATGCGTTCATGCCACAGATGTACTGTATTATTTTTCTTTTGTGTTAGTCCAAAACCACTTAAGTAAACCATCAGTATATAAAGTATTATGACACCATCACACCGAGACAGCAAAAAAACCCATTGCTTAGGTTGGCCTCAACCTTGTTGCTTTGTTCCTTCCAATCAAGAATATAACACAGTAGAGAGATGGCACATCACTCTTCCTGTCTCTTTTGCAATGAAAAGAGACATTTCTCCTTCAGGATCATTTGCATAGCCATGTATAATAATCGTGCACATTGCAAATCAGAAATATATACATACTTTCTCCACACAGTGATGTTCATACATGCAGTTCTTTCTAACACAAGCAGGGTTTTTTGTTTTACTCACAGTATTTCCAGAGCTGAGGATGGCTCAACAAGCATCAGAAAAGCTAGTAAATTCTGGTTTGCCTTTTATAATGAGAGCAATTTTTACTATAAAGTATAAGTTCAAATGTCTTCTGACACTAAGCCAGATTTTCATTTTTTTCAGCTTTAATAGTAGAATAAATTAAATAATACAAAAAAGTCTAATACAGGAAGGGGACCCTTATTAAAACAGAATGGAACTTCATGTGTTTCTGACTGTTTGAGCCTGAGGCTTCTCCCAGGTGCTAGTAATAAATTGGCAGCCAAAGTCAGGCAAAAGTTCAAGGAAACACTTCTCTGCTTTTAAAAATCTGACAAACAAAACTTCCAGTTACTGTTTTGAATAAATGATTTATAGCCAACTTTCTTAGGAACAGTTATCTGTCAAGTATATTTTGCTGTGATCCCACCTCTTGAAAAAAATCTGTTGATTAACTACTCTACCCAGGTAGTGAACTATTTATTGAAATAGAGCTCTTCCATTTATGGCATAGAGCTTTTTTGCATGATCCTAATCACAAAGAAAAAGTAGTCATTCAGCCTTGGGAAAAAAACTTAACTTTGCACTTTAATGCATCCATGATCCAGTTTTTCTTTCCTTTGACTTTTACTGCTGTGACTTCCTTTACGTTATAGTACAGCAAGAAGTCTGACTGAGCTACCACTCTCCAGCCTTCCCCTGTAGCCTCAGCTTTGCCTGTGATATTTTAATATACCCTTCAGAATTGTTCTGTTCTCTTCTTAAGATTAAAAAATGGTGTTGCTTTTTTAATAAAAAAATGTAGAATGCATTATTTCAAATTATAAATGCCTTTTTTTTTCCTTAGCAAAATTTAGCAACTTAATGCAAGCTTATATTTAACTTATTTTAAGGCTATTTTACACTTATAAAGCAATATGCAGAGGTTTTAGTTTAACTGAGCATATACTCATATTATTTAAGGATAAGATTGTTTTAATGCGTAATACTGTGCCCAATCCAGTATGCTACAATCGTCACAGGATACACTGAGATAGTGAAACATGCAGAGATAAAGTTGTGATCCAAATGTTTGCTATCTAAGAAACAAGCTACCAAATTCTAAATAACGTTTTTTGTGCTTTGATCACACTTTCAAAATGGAGACAATATACCTACTCACTGTGCTGAACTGCATTCTGTGCATGAAGAATGTGGAAATCTTTACAGAAAGAAGCATAATCCTGGAACTCTAGACAGAGAGCATATCTATGGTGTATTTTTGAGAGAAAAAAATCAATACAGTTGTTGATTTTTAGCCATTCCTCTTCCTCATTCAGCTACTGCCATCTGCACTTATGCCTTCCTCTTGCAATTCAGAAATTAAGATCCCAGCTAATAAAAATCTTTAATGAGTTACCTCTGTTTTGGACTTAGACACCCAAGATGAATGCTAATGCATACGTTATATGTTACGTTCATGGTAACATATACACCTCATCCACAACTCTGGCAATATTAAAGCCTTACACCATTTTTAATATTTGGCAAATGAAGTAATTCTTTATTCTCTTGATTGGGTTAGATTTTAGAGGCGGGGGGTGAAAGGTCCCTTATAGCTCCTTATAAGTGACAGAGACTGGAGATTTTAATTCCTTGTTGAGCTTTTCTTCATTTTAAATTGCATTTTAAATGGGGGCAATGTTTTACAATCAGTATCTCATGACCCTACTCAAAGGATCTGTGGCATGGTACAAATGTCTGAGAAGTGATTTCTTAAATGCCAGTATAACTAAACTGCACTACATTAACATTTGGCTTCTCTGGAATGGAAGATTTACCACTACAAAAGTAGACAGGAGAAAGGCAATATGTAAAGTATAACAGATTAGAAAGGGAGAAAATTTAAACTGAAGTGGAAGAGTACTAGAAAATATTTCACATTCTGCTTAAATAAAGACCAGAAATGAAGTTGGTTTTATTTTTCTTTGAAAAGGGATTTTTAGAGATCTCAGTTAGTGGGAAATTAGATCAACTTGGTCTTTCACATTTGTATATGTATATTTGGGTTGCTGTGCTCTGTGTGTGTGTTTTCACCCATTCTTCAATTCACCATAAGACATTATTCTAGAAGAAATTAAAAAATGTGGCATATACCCCAGAAGGGCTGGATTACACTACGATAAATTTCTAAGGAGATGTTGCTAAGCATTACCATTACGGTTGATAAGCAGCATACTAGAAGTATGAAGAAGTATTAAACGCATATAGTCCGTTTAAAATACTCATAGTCTGACAAAGTTAATTTTATAATAAAAATTACTGTATTTACAACTTTATAACTTAATTTTCTTATCAGAAAATTTGGACGAAATTATATTTTTTTCTATTTTAATTAAGAAATCATCTTCTGACCACATGAATGAGAAATGGACTGAGCTAGTCAGTTAATTCTGCGTGCAACATTCTTTCCCTCACCTTCTGCAAAATTTGTTAAAGGAAAGGGTTTGCCTGAATAACCACAGACTCATTAAACTACCCTCTTACCAATACATCAAATGAGAAAATCATACAAAGAGATTCTAGTGCTCAAAACTCCTTCAGTACATGACTCGAGACGCTTGGCTGAGCCAGATTTCCTTGATTTGACCCTACTGACAAATCAATCAATGGTCAAGGATTCTTCTGTCTTAGACAAATCCTAGAAGAAGTCATCTCCTTTTGCAGAACAACTGAATTCCACTGTTAACACATTCTCATACTCTGAAATATCTTGGGAAAGGTCACTCTAAAATCCAGTTAGATAAACAGAACTGGAGGAAGTTCAGAGGTTTCCCTACTAATGAGCTTGTATTTAATAATTTCCTAATGCGTATTCTCACAAAATAAAAAATAAATCTTTTAAAATATGAGATAAACGTCTATGGAGATATTTAAAAACAGTACGAGAACTTTCAAAATTTTTACAGCATCCTTAATTTGGTTGTTGGTTCCTATTATAGCCAGGTATTCAAACTTCTGGACTTCTGCACTATAAACATATATAGGTACTTTGGAACTAGGAACGTAGCCACTACCAGTGAAACATAAACAGAATGGTAAAAATAAATGGTTAAGAAAAATCCCAGCTAAAATAAAGAAGGAATAGTGGTATTAAAATGTTTAACTGTCTGATTCTTTCTAGTTTGCTGTGTATTATGATTTTTCAGAGAAGCTGTATCTAAGCATCCAGAGTGATTTGTCCTGGCTTTGCAACCAGAGTCTGAAGGGAGCATGTGGCTGGATGGGGGGGATTGCTCTTCCCTAGTCACATCAAACACACACAGCTGGGTGCTGGTTTTGGAACACCTGGTGAAAATGGCAGCGAGGGAGAAACACCACAAGTAGCAAACCTGTGACATGCTGTGAGGAACACAAGGAACAAAAAGCATCAAGAGTCACAGAAAGAAGGTGACTTTCCAGCAGACCTGAGTGAATATTTGGAGTTTTCCCAGTTGAAAAAGCCAGAGATTGTTGATGGATAGCATCTGCAGCAAAGGGACATTGTGGGCAAGACCTCCTTTTGCACCTTCAGAAGGTTAACTTCTAGGTAAATCTCTTCTGTTCTCATAGAACTCCACTTGAGACACTGGATCCCTTCTGCTGAGCTCACTCCAAAGGAAAAGGAGGCAAAGGACAAAGCACTGTGGTACTGAAGCGTTTCTCAACAGCAGCCACCTCACACATACAAAACACAAATCTCATAACAACGTAAACAGTTACAATTACATATTTTCTCTGGTTCTGTTTAACTGACAATCATCCCTTGAAACCTTCCTAGATCTTTGTAGGCAGCTTCTGTTACAAACACATAATGGTTCATACCAACATTAACCTCATGTTTACTATATATAAATATATATTTCATATATATATTTATGTATGTATACATTAAAATTATTCATTGTGTGTAAACACATATACATATATTTATATATAATTTCATATACTTCAATTAATATTTACCAATAAAACATAGACTCACTGATCCCCAGACACAGCATATGTCCAGTTTGTGATGTCTTTCGGTACTGAGAATTTATCTATTTGATACGTACGAATTAAAAACTTTACTGGAACAGAATCCTGTCTGATAAGTTCAAGAGGCTTCTCATGCTGCGGTTTGGAAACCACTGAAATGAATGCCATAAAGCAATTCAAGCCAATTTAATAAAACATAAAAATAAAGAGCCTTGTCTATTTTCTTTTCTAATCTTGTTGGTTCCAGTTATAAAATGTCCCCTAGAAGAATTACGTTTTAACAAGAACCACTGTTGACCATTCAGTTTTATCAGGATTTAAACTTGGAAATATCCGTGTAGTTAAAGAAGAAAATCAGAACCTCACATCCTTCAAGTGGAGCCCTCAAGTTAAGGTTTAGGCCTTTGGCAATCAGGATTGTTATGTTTAGCAAATGATATAAGTAGCTGAGCTTATTGTTTATTACTGATACAGAAGCTGTTCTCTAGTTAAGTAGAGCTATTATGGCTTATTTTTTTGTTGTGTAAATATTTTAACAGTCTGTGCAAGTCTGACAGTTGCTTCTGCAGGACATAATATCATAGAAATATGTTTTGAAATGGTTTTTCCCCCTTTTTGATTTCAAAGCTTTGAATTCAGAACTGCCAAATAGATTCTCTTTTCTTCTGGAAAAGAGAACTTAGAGCTCTTTACAATTATCCAGGCCTTCTTGATCTATGAGCCTCCTCTGAAGAAAGTGGCAATTTGATAAGTAATGTGTATCTTTCACTGACCACTTACATATCTCCCTATTGTTTTATGTTGGTCACCTATTACAATCTAAGCAGATAATATATAGTTGAAGTAAGCAACCTAACAGCAAGTCAATTCACTGTTTCCAAAGAAACAGAGTATCCTGTCCCTATTAAAACTTTTTGCCCTCAGATTTACTACTGGACAAGAACAAAGCCCAAGATGAAATAATTTGTCCTGAAAAGTCAATGCAAAGTTGCAGAAATTTTAAATTCTGATTGCTCACGTTTCCTTGAAGTTTCCTTGAAGAAACAGAAGTTAGATGGATGTCTTTCCTTCTTTATGTGAAATACAAGTTCTACAGGCTACACTCAAAAATGGCATTGTAAATACTGCTCCTAATTAAAATAAATATATAAATATGGCTGTATTAATTTATTAAGAAGCTACACTAGCCACAGGAAATCATCTGGATTCAAAAGACAAGAAGACAGAAAGACAAGGTGACTTCAAGCAAGTGATTTAAGATTCTATTTTCAAGTACAGATGAGGAAATTCAGGTTCATTAATCATGTTTAGAGATTAATAACACCTTATTTGTTAATCCACATTTAAAGAGCTCAATAATCTAATCAGACTCAATTGTTCTAATTAGCAGCTTCTCTCATTGCCATCCAGAATGAGAATAAATACAGCTGCTGAACTTAAGCACCTTTTAAAACACTGGCATTGGGTATTCCAATTCTGCAGAAAAGCACTTTGAGCTTTGTCTTTTTAGATACATCTTTTATCTCCAGCAATTTATAATTATCCACAACACTAGTATCTAAGCATAGATGCAAATGTTTTCCTGCAGTAGAAATAGCTCAGGGGAGAAACAATGACTAAATATTTGCTGTGTGTAACTCTGTCTCATGTTAGTATGTTTCTTTGGGGTCTTAAGAGATGTGGACTTTCCTTTGAAGAGTGACATGAAGCCTCATTTCCACACTGTAGGTGACCATTCTTCTGTGTTTGCAGAAACAGTGGATCTGAACTCTACAGCAGATATGAAGCATGCAGATCCACTGCCTCCTATGCCAAAGACAAGAAGCCAGAAGAATTTGATCAGGATGTCAATTAGTGTTTGTACTGATGCGTTTAACTTCTGTGGCTCAGCTCGTCTCACTTGTGCCATTGGCATGAGATGTCCAATTGGCAACAAATGCTTATGGACTTGGCAGCCATCCTCATGCCTAAACTGTCAGACATGTAGATTAAGTCTGCCTTCACTGTGTTGGAGTATAGACAACAGACAAGAAATCTGTTATGAAGGCAGCTACAGTCTGCACCAGTGACTGACCAATATATACTCTGCTCTTCTGCAGATCCTGAGAGCTGGGCTAATGACAGTGTATGATTGATAATTACATCTGTTCTTTCTTTTCTGTCTGCCTGTTCAGCACAAAGTGTCTTGGCTCTCTGCGAAGACAGGGAGAGCTTACTTTTTACATGCAGCCACACATGGTTTCAAAGGTATCATTTCTCCTACTGGAAGGGTATAACTTTCTGATGAAGTCATTGACATACAACTTGAAATATGATACCATATGGAATCTGTTCTTTTGATTTCACGCACTTGTCACAAGAATGACTTGTGACTTTCTGCTAACTTCTGTTTTCAGTCTTGTCAGTCTTAAAATAAAGTACCTTTTCTTACATATGACACAGTGGCTTCACCACTTCTAACTGATTTAAAATGTCTCCATATTGCATGATTTGAATTATCTATTAGAAAGGAAACATGGTGTTGTTTGGTCAAGTATGTTCAGATCCTTCTGTTTTACAGTGTAACACTGCAGGCTGATAGGCATTTATCACTTCAAAAGAATCTCTTGTAAATCAGACTGAATACTGAGACCAGCCACCTAATTTATCATCAAGTACAATCAAAGATTACAGTTCATCAGATACCAAGAGCAAAACTGTTTTTCTATAGGATTTTTCATAGCTCTCTTAAATTACAAGACACTTCATTCACTTTGATAATATATAAATAATAAATAAGTGTCTGCTTTTACTTTTCTTACAAGCTTCTGTAGCAACCCTGTGGTGATGAAAACAGCAATCATCTGCTAACTTGTTTAACTGGCATGGGTTTAAGAACTCTGAAGCCCTGCTTCAAGGCATAACTATATGTCAACAGAGAGGCATATTTCCCACCTACACAAGTAGGCTCGTAAGTTGTGATTGGAGGAATACTTGGAGTATATTTGTTCTCATTAACAAGAATTTCATAGCCTATTTCTATGAATAGATCAGTAAAAAAAGTCTAAAAGGTTTAGATACCTAATGCAGAACTCAGGCAAGAGACTGCTGTGTCTTCATCTGTGGATAAATTTGTCGCCATCTGAAGACTTCTTCTCAGGTGCCATTAAGACCAATATTCACTGTAATGGATGACCTTAAAGATTATAGTTTACGTAGTTACATACTGATTCCACACATGTACAGAGGTAGGATACCACTAATATGAGTTGGCCTCACGTTAGTGCTGAGGGCCCTTCAGTAAGCTCAGCTGCCTGATCCTGTTGGTTATTTGGAGCACGTGTTCCTGAAGCATTGTATTCCCAGCAAAACACAGTAGTCACTGTTGCTGTCTCTGCAGACAGAAAGGTATGAACTAGTGGTACTGCTGCTTTGTTTTCCCTAGTTATGGTCACCTGCAACATGCAGAGCAGGCTTCTCCACTCCTCTTCAGAGGAATTCAAACATGTATCTTTCAGATACCAAAGAAGCATACTGACACTTAAGGTTATAGGCAGCCAGACTGGAGAAGAGAATATAGGGCATGTTCTTTCTCCCTTGTCTTATATGGAAGATACAGGATTGAGTAGACTGAAATCCTAGGCTATGTAAGGACAGCACAACAAGGAATAAGAATTGGCAACTAAGACACCAAGAGGAAAGAGACAACTTTAATGTTTTATTGATGACCATAAATTTTAAGCTACTAAACCTACCTTCTTTTAGAAGAGACTTCTAAACTCAAAACTCTAAATGACAAAGGTTCTTTCCTCCATACTGTTGTGGGAATTTCATACAGGTTAACTGCACTCTCACTGCAGCCTTTTCTTGCTGCCAAACCCAGAAATCCAAATGTCCCATTTGACATATGGTTGTTTCAGTTCCTAAATCATCCTACATGTCACAAAAAAAAAAAATAGAGTTAAACACCCCCCCTATACTTAGGTATCTGAATTCTGCAGACTAACCTGCTTAAAATGTAGGCTTCTAATCCTTATCCCTTAATACCTTAATGAATTAGATCATAAATGACTTGCTCAAGATCACACAGGAGCCCTGTGCCAGTAACTGAAACCCTGTCTTCTCAGGCTTGGTCTAGTGCTTTACCTGACACTGAATTTACTTGCTAAAAACAACATCAGAGTGTTCACTTATACTGATATACCTAATGCAAAGCAATGGTGTATCACGTTAGATTTATATACTTGAAGAAGACTGTAATCATCCTTGTACTTTATCACTAATATATGTGACTGTGAAGGGTGACTTCTTGAAGAATATCCACTAAATTCCTCATGAAACCTTACAAGAATTGCAATTATTGTGGAGTTTGTGATGAGAATTCCTGATCACAGAAACCAGAATGAAATCACTGAGCTAGTTTTGTGAGACAACTAACATATACTTCTTCCTCCCCACACCTGCCACACTTCTCTATCCCGGATCTTCAAATTTATTTCTGCTAGCCAGCAAAGGTTATTTTTTCTGAAACCTGAGTTCTTGAATAACGATGTAAGAATAAGTGGCTGGCAAGACTGACACAATGATAACGTGCCAATAGCTGGAATAAACACAAAGAAATGAAAGAACCTCCATCCGAAATGCTCCATGTCACATGGAGCTAGCAGTGTGAGAAAATTCTGCTTTTCATTTTAGCCAGTTCCAAAACTTATGGCTTCCTTTGATGATTCAATGAAAAACGTACTAAAGAAGGCAAGGAGAAATATGAGATAAATGTTGTGAAGCATGCCTAAAATTTCAACTTTTTCAACAGTCACTATTTCAACACAACACAGTTGAGGGAAACCTAAACTAAATGAATGGGGGTTTGCCTGTACTGCTCTAAAAGTGCAGTGAACTTGTTTTTATCTTCTCACTTAGTTTATAGAAAATCTACATTTGGGTTCTGCCTTTACCAGCAGGATAAGTTCAAAGCTTTTCCATAGTAACTGGGTGCAATGCACTTTTCACTGATTTTGGAGCCTTTTCACATTTTGTTCCATTTTTATGTCACAAATAGTGACTGAAATGGAAAAAGACTCCCCAGTTCAGTATATGAACAATGAGTTCCATTTGCTGCTCCATTAAACATATAAAGGTGTAATATCTCCCCCCTTACAGGGATATTCTGAACACCAAGCCTCATATTCTGTGTGTCTCTCTCCTACCTCTCATTCCCCAAACACCGTTGTATACACATCCACCTGTTCATTCATGCAAAATGGAATTGCAGAGGGAAAGCTATGAAGTCAGTGATTTTTCTGTAGCCTGACTGTTAGGGTACTGCCTGCCCAAATACAGATTTGAGTCTTACATACAAGGGGGCTTTGGGGACTTTTCTCAAAATGTCAGCTATCATTTAGCCTAATCAGAATTCCTGCACAGCACTGGTTGTTCAGGCCTCCCCTGAAAGTCCTAGTGCTCAGCTACTGCAAAACTCTTTCTTGTGGTGTGTTGGTGAATGTAGCTGTAGAATAAACATTCTATCGTGCATCAGTAATTAAAATTCACAAATAATTGCTCGTCACCAAGTAAGCTATGAACATTTTGACTAGCAGATAACAAATGGTTTATATTTTAGTATAACACTTTTTTGTCCTCTGGAGTATGAAGCACCTGCTTCTCTTTTAATATTCATGTACTGAAAACCTCAGATGGGCATATCTCTTACTATAGAATTAAGTGTTATTGCACAGGGTGTCAGAGCAGCAAAGGACAAAGGAAAGTTCTTAAGTAATTGCTCCAGTTGTTTTCCTTCCCAATTGCCTAATTTCAGCCTCTTCTACCAAAATAACCAATAAAACCTTGCTCATTACTTTTCATACTAAGTGTTTGGCACAGAAAAGTTGTACTAGAAATGTTTGAGTTTAGAAGCCTTGTCTTTAGTCTTACCTCGGAGTTGCTCTTTGTGTTATTACTCATATACACATGCCCAAGAACAGCATTTAATAAGAAATATGTAATAAGAAAATAAACCTCCTGTTTACTTTTGTTCACCACTAATTAGATATAATACTTTCCTCAGCATTTGGCAAATCATAATTACATAAAATTAAGGAAATTGAGAGAATGTTCATAAGGAAGGCAAATGCACAATTCAGTGAGAATTTTTCCTCTGTCAGATAAATAAATTCCATCCATCTACACACCCAAACCAAATTCTCCCCAGATCAATGGAAAGGCTCCCACTGGCCTTAGTGGCTTCTGGATCAGACCCAGCCTATTCCCATAAGAGTCATCTCAGGACTTGAGCTAGATCATGATGTAACTGAATTAATTAGCATTAAATTATGAGAAACTACTCTGCATTACTACAAATTACTTGTAAAATAGCCAAGCTTTACTAGTATTAATGATTTCAGCAGTGTTAGATGAGAATTTCTTTCCATGAATATTACTAATTACAACTTTCAAGTTCCAGCTTTCAGATTCCCATTGCCATTTTATAGTAACAGGCATACAAAAGCATGGGTGCCACGTCACTGCATTAGTTACCACCAGCTTGAGCTGGGCAGGATCAAATCCGTCATCATGACTCTTCTCCTGGACTATAAGCTTTATTGTGTTGGACCATCACAAAAATCGTATTGCTTAGAATTTTTGCACAGCCTGAAAGTCCTCTGCTGTGAACTTTTAAGCTGTTTGGATTCAGTACTCTGATTTAATATATATAAGAGCTTCAAGCTGTGAATTTGATGCTAGGTCTGTACTTGTGGCTCAAGCCCAGCTGTCTACATTTGGAAATGTATTTGATTTTGGAGCACACTTTTCTGGAGTGGAATGTCAAGAAAATACATAATCAAGAGGGCATCATAGATAACGAGCTACAAAAACCTGTTTGTCACCCTCCTCCCACAGTGGTGAAGAGCCTTCTACAGCTGCTAATTAGAAAATTAGAACACCACAAATGGTTTATATTTCACTGGCAGCATAGCATCTTCCCCCCAGTGTTTTAAAGTACTTTTTGAATTGTTTGCTGTCAGCAAAACAAGTGCGCTACCTGCGATCCTATAGACAACAAAGCCCGGCAGCAGGATTTCAGTCAGGTGATGTCACCCAGGTAAAATTGTACTGACAAGCTTTTAATTAAAGTTTTCCCACACATCTTCTGCTGGTCCCCAGGAGCTATTATTCATTATGTGCCGACTGTCAGCCAATTGTGAGTCGGGAGGGAAGTATTTTATTTTCAAAGCCCTTGCTGACAGCTAGAGAACACTTTGTTATACAATCTGTTTACTTTTTTCACACACACAATCTTGCTAAAGGGGAAATGGTCATGCAGTAGTGTTTACAGTTTATGGCAATAATTAAATGCATCTGGCAGAGCAGTAGCTGAAAGAAGGTTGGTGTGGGTGTGGGTGAAAAGCCATAAAATTCCTCCTATAAACAGTTACTCTCACCTTGCAGAGCCCCTAGCGTTTTAAGACAAAGTTTCTTTGGGAAAGGGCAGGTCCAAACAGGTGCACAGATTTTGAAATGGGAATATTTGATTTTAGCTATGTGGTACTTGATGCCAAGAAACACTGTCCAGGAATCAGGGTAACACTGTTCTCATCTGTGACTAGAACAGTTTGAAGTGGTTATAAAACAGCTGCTTGTCCTTTGCATTGTTAAATCCCAAAGTACTTACCTCTATAAGAAGAAAAGTACACTAAGAAATAACTTGCCACCAGATGAAAGCTTATTTCATGCTTAATACTTACAGAGGAACAATCATCTCAAAAATTTTAATTGCTTACAATAAAATTCTTTTTATCAGTTGATCAGTGATGATAAATATTTAGAGTTATGAAAAACTTTAAATCACAGTAAAACATTGTAAGCGATAATTATTGCCTCACATGAAAGTACTTAATACTTCTGCTTATTAAGAATAATAGGAAGTCAATGAGTAGTACTAACATTTTATTAGATTGATTAAAACTAGTTCAATATTCACATACAAAAGTAAAAAAGGAATTGTATACTACTTGCTGTCATTGGTAATTCTAATGGAATTCACTTCCACTACCAAGCAAAGAAATGGGAAAATAAATTAATTGATGAATATTTCGATACCTTTTTTACTGATATTATTATAAATTACTATGGAAATTATAGAAAGGATACACAGTTCCATTGCTAATGAATGAAAATCTTTCAAGGTTTTTTTTAAGTGCCCTTAAATAACTACATTTTTAGGAAATAATTTACATAGATGGAAAAAAGTTAAGGAAATCAAGGAATAGGGTCTTTAAAATGGACTGTTTCTGAAGTTACTGAGCATTTAACAGTGGGCCTTAGTTGTATATAGACAGGGATGGGAGTCAGTTGCTGTAGACAATGCAGTATGCCTGCCTTAAAAAGCCTTTTCTGTTTGTGTATCATAAAATGTCTTTAGCCCACCAGCATATGAACACACCACTGAAGGTTTCATTAATGGAAAGGAAAACATTTAAAATTCTAATTGTAAATTTCACTCATAGGTGTCGCTTTGGAAATTGTGCTCTCCCACTATTACTGTAATTTTTCTTCTCTAATGAAAGATTTATTTTATTATTTTTTAATTTTACTGGATGATAGAAGCAAGATTATATTTTCTTTTTTTTTTTTTGTTTCAGTCACAGACAGCAAATAGATGTTAATATACTACGGTTACATTCAAATTAGCATATTTGTGATTATACCATATTCATCTTCCCAAGCTCAACAAAACCAATGTACTTTGAATAATGTAAGCAGTTAATGTTAATCTTTACCTTAAGATTAATGTTATAAGGGAGTATTATTACCTTAGGATCAGCGTTATAAACACTAACAGCAAGATTTATCAGAGATTTCAGAAATCAAAGTATAGAGATTAGGTAACTTGCCTGAGATTTATGGGGTAGAAAAAGTGAGGAAGCTCTTGCTTCGAAGTTTAAAGCTCCCGTGCATTTTATTCACTGATTGTTGCATCCAAAATGCATGAAGCAATGAGCACAGTCCTAGGCTCCTCACTGATAAGAGGAAAAGGACTCCTCAACCAGTCATGACCATTCTACTCTCTTCCACATGTTTTCTAGAGTCTGGGGGAGCTGCAAGGCAAAAGAGCCAAATATCTTCAGACATAGCAGGTACTTGAATCCAGCAGAGATCATTCCCTCAGGCAAAGTACTGTTTTAATGTGATTGCACATCTTCCTGCTGGAGCTACTCGGCATCTAGCTGATCTGAAGTGATAGATAGCAACTGTCTGCAAGGGGCTTCCCAGCTCCCTCCCTAGGAATGCGCCTTCTTTTGGGATCCTTAGCTCAGGACTCTTAACTGCAATGCACAGGAGCACCACTAGCTCAACTCTCATCAACTTTCACATGCAAAAAGAAATTGTTGATCAAAAGAAGCTGCAAAAATTGAACAGATGGTTTAAACTGATACATTTTGAAGTAATCAGGAAGTTGTATTAATTTTATGAAGAAAAAAAAGAAAAAGAAAAATATTTTTCAAATTAATCTGATAACAGTTTTTGAGAAAAAAATCAGATCCATATGCTAAGGTTTGATTGATTTGTATGTACATATGTGGTTGCGCTTTTATCACACATTGGACAGGAGGTAAGATAAGGCAAAATGACACAAGACAACACTACCCAAGACCCAACACATATGTACTGGTGAACTGATGTTGACACATGTACCAGAGCCTCTTCATTGCTACTGATACGTGGCTCAGTTAGAGCAGCAATGACTACTGGCATTATAAAAATGCAGTCACACTGAGTAACACATGAGAGAGAGATAAGTATTAGGAACATACCACATCAATGGAGAAAATATTAAATGATGCATAAATAAGTTCAAATGAGCACTCACTAGCCTATTTTTAGCAGTGTTCTGAAAGGTTCTGGTTTTTGCCCAAGACAATTTGATATTATAATCAAAGGTCTGAAAGATAGCTAAAATATGAGGGTAGCACAAAAAGATAGGGTCAAAGAGTGGTCAGTCATGCGACCTATTCTATTTGTTCCTGAAATAAAAAAATTTGGCTTTAATAATAACCATATAAGCATGAACTGCCCTTCTTATTCCAGGATACATGACTGTTTAAGTATCTTTGTATGCCCTGGCCTCCCAGTTGCCCACCATCTCCCATTACTTCCCATATTTGCTGTTTCTTTCAGATCCTGGACTGTATTTTTGGAACTGCTTAAGTTGAGGGAAGAAAGTTAAAAAAAATCACAGACAATATTTTGTGGGGCATTTTTCACGTATTACAAGCACTTGTAAAAGGGTATCTCTGCGACGCCTTCCCAAAATGATCTGTTTAGAGTACAAAATAGATCTGCACCTGGGGAAAAAAAAAAAAAAAAAAAGAAGAAAAAAACCACCACAAAACAAAACTACAACTTTGGCAGTTTGACTACCTTCTCCAGTCTCACCTCTCACCTTTCATTTCTAGATAAGATCTGAATATCCACCAGAGAAACCAATCGTGCTGCTTCTTCCAATACGATATCCCCTCTGGCTATGCAACATATTTCTAGCCTAATAAAGGGAGAACCAATTCTGTCTTGAGTATACGCAATGCACACTTCAAAATTTTAATCTTTAGCTGCTCAAAAATAGAGGTTTTTATCAGAGTCACTATATGGAATGATTACTTCTATACCAAATAAAAGTTACTTAGCGTGACAAAGATCATAGCTTGACAATGGACTACAGTCCTGCTTTCTGCCATCTGATGGACTCCTATTGGTTGTCTAAGAAACTAAATAACAGTACCTATTTTCTGCTCTTTGTGTCTTCCTTCACAAAAAAATACTGCCTTTCAATATATTTCTCATTAAGTTCTTGCCATTCAGTTGGATTGGTGCATAGTCTTCCTCCTGCAACATGTTTTAGCTGATGTGGAGTTACCATGAAGTGCTTTTTTAATTCTAAAATGAGATTTACAAAAAGGTCCCTCTAGAAACTGACAGTGCCCTGCAAGGCTTTTGCCTCAGGCATCTGAGAAAGCACATGAAGATACCATAACGGCTTCTGTTTGAACAATTCTTGTTTCCTCACCTTCAGGTTATTTCCCCAAGTAAACTGCAGGTTAGACTTGCAGATATCTTGCCTTACTTTCTCTTTTCTTCTTTTGCCTCTGTTTATATTTTCAGTGAACTGCTGCATCTCCAAACATGCCCATTTTATTTCACATTAGTCAGTACAGGAAATTGCTCTAGTTGTGGTCTCTCTCTCTTATTTTTCTATTCAGATGCTGCAATATGAATTTGTCCTCATTTCCAAGTTCTTATAGTGCAATACCTGTTTTAGGGTGTTAAGTGTGTAGGTGTTTTTTTAAAGCACAGGGAAAAAAAAGAATATTAACAGGTATCTTCCAGTAACACAGACCATTCTTATCCCTCTTCCTTCACTGCTTTTACAACCTTGTGAATGAGGTAAGCATTAGGGATAGGAGGCAAACTGCATGAAGAAACACACATAGACAGCCTGAAGATGTGCACTGTAACTCACTGTTCATGACTGCCCACATGTGCTAGAGCTATCAGTTCACTCATACTTTGTGTCTCTGCAATGCAATGCAAAAAGTAGGTAGCATTTCTTTTCGCACACTCATCAATTCAGGTCTCCCTATCATCAATCCCCACAAAGCAGGCTCAGTGCTGGTCTAATTGAGCCTTCAGTCTTCAGTACTTCCTCAGCAAAATGAGCACAAATATGAGGCTCACTCTACAAGCAGCTGACACATGCAAGCTTATGGGATGCCAGTCTTCATGTGGCTCAGCCTCTTCCTTTGAACACAGAATGAAGTGCAAACCTCACGCCTGAGCTACCACAGCCATTTGTCTAGTGTCAGAGAGTCATAGTGTTTTTCGAGGCATGGGCTTCAGAGCAGCCAGTGTCTGGAAGGAAATGAACAGACGAAAACAGAGTGAAGCAACACCTTGTCAGACCAAAGATCCCTGTAATCCTTTCTCTGACAATATCTGTCAGAAGACACCTCTGGAACAGTTAGGAAACAAGACAAACTCCTGCTGATATTTCAGCTGGATAATCTGTCATCCTTCAATCGCAATTCAAACTTCCAAGCCAGAAAAAGCACTTTCATATTCATATTTTTTCTTCCATTATTTTGTCCAATCACTTTTAATCTCAGGTAAATTTCTAGCACTCAGAACATACTTTTGGCAGGGGATTACACAACTAACCACACATTATAATAAAAACTGCCTTCCTTGTTTGGGACCTGCCAAAAAGTTGTTTCATTTGATGACTTTGAAGTTATAGCAACTGGAGAAACTGCTAATTATTCTTCTTACCTTCCCATCATGAATATATAGATCTGTGTCACATCTCTCCTATGACATTTCCTTTACAAAAAATGCCATTTGCATGAGATACATACTTGCATGGGAGTCATTCTATATCTCTGATTGCTCCTGCTGTCCTTTGGCTTTCTCAGATCCTGTGCTCCTTTTAAAGTTGGGATACCAGTTATATATCCACATATTCATGATGCTGATGGGTGGATTTACACAGAACAACAGTAACATCTTCTATTTCACATTATATCCACTGACAGAAAGTAGGCTGCGCCTTGTTTCATAAGTTTCTTACTTTCCAGCCATCAATATTCATGCTTAAAACAAGTAGAGGCTCCACAGTTTGCCCATAATACTTCAAAGCACCATTCCACAAAGTCAAAAGGTAAATCTACTTCCTTCTAAAATACCAGGTTCCTGGGATTGTTTATGGTGCCAGAGAGGAAACAGAAACCTTAGTGGAAATAAGTGACTTATTTTTAAAAACTGTTTTAAGAAAATTCTAAATAGATATAGAAATTGGTCATTTTAGAGATAGTCTTATCTCAAGAACTCCTCAGCTAAAGTAACCTGGGTCTCAGCATGGCAAAACAATCTTACAGAACAAATTCATGACGCTTTCGAACTTTGCTAAAAAAAAAAAACAAACAAAAAAAAAACACGTAAAATTTAAATACAAAAAATATTTTTGCAGTCCATACACACATACACCAACAAACAAGTGAGTATAGAATCTCCTCCATCTCAGTTAGGATGGAAAAATAATTTCTGCATTTGGTATAAAGAGTGTTTTGCTTCCACCATCTGTCCAGCCAAACTATTGAGTAAAACCTGAAACGAATGAGAGTATTTCACATTAAAACATTATTTGCCTTCTTGAGACTCAGCATAATACAAAGAACGTATTTTAAGTTCTTGGGAAAATTGTTTCTTCCAACTAATGCTCAGATCTACTACACACAATTAAAACTGTGTAAAAATAATCAAAATACATGCTCATATGGTCTTTAATTCTGCAAAAAACCAGTTTGGTTAACTGTTCTGCTCCGTACAGAGTAACACACTGGAATAACAAATGCACCAGTCACTGAAATGCTTTACAGAGAACAAAATATAGGTACTTTGTTTCATTGGAGAACTGCCAGTATCATGTAATAGTTACACTATAAGTTTGGGTAAGGAAACAGGACAGTGCATTAGATTAATGCTTTGCCTTTTCAATCTATTAATCTACCACCTTCGGGACATGATTTTTAATCCACTGCAGAGCAAAGTGACTGAAAATCATTCCATCCTGACAGCTTTAAAAGATCACAAGTGAAACGTGTTAAGAAGGTCTCAACCCAGTTGATACTGAACAGAAGCATTCATCTCAGAAGATACCTAGCACTGGTCCTCTTTCAGCATTTTCACCAAAACAGATAGCTTTATTACTGCAAGGGGTGTTTCATACTAGACTGGTGATAAAATGACTGAAATGCATTCTAAAGCAGCCCAGGATGAGTGCATTACTGTTTTGCTGTCAAAAAATATTGTATGTCCATTAGTCATGTATAAAAAGTTAGTATAAAGTCATGTATAAAATTTTCCCTACTGTTGCTGGTATAAAAAAAGCAGAAGGATACAGTGAAAAGTAATGCATTTTATCGCTTTTTAAGTTCTTAAAATGGATAAAAGAATGAGAAAATCACCTGAAAGGCAGAAAGAAGCTAGGTAAACTGTTCTCTAGCAATAATGCACTACTTTAAATTTTAACTGTATATTCTCTAGCTGGTCTTTTCTAACAACAGTAAGGGTTTTTTTTAAGTGTTTTTTCAAAGATGCAAAATATTCCAACAACTGCTGTGGTTTCTTTTCTCCCACTAATAAATGTGAGTAAAGACAAATGACAGCTTTAGTACTTTTCCCACTGGCGAATTCCTAATTAAATAGTTTATTAGTAGATTATCTAACCTTCATTTAATGAGGCCCTCCAGATGTTGTGTCTTAAGTGAGGCAAAAAGGAAAACAGCTGAATGCTAAGCACAACATAATTGGTTATGGTCAGCTTGGAAAGAAATGCATTCTCATGTTACCATTACTGTAAGACCATATGATTTTTTCTAGAAATGGTCAGTGAGTGATGACCTACAGAAAATCCTTTAGCTATCTCCAGTTATAATTTTAAATATACTCGGGTGTATTTGCTTCACTTTCATTTAACATTAGCCTTCTCCCCACTACTTTTATGCAGCTGTCTCTAACACTTTGAGATTCCAGCTTGCACTCTTCTGCTCTCTTTATAACACATAACATTTTTATGAAGTTTCTTTTATTCGTTCCTCCTAAAGAACTATGTCCAGTACAGATTCATATTTCCATTCATTAACAGTTAGACAGAAAAATAATCTCTAATCATTCTATACAGGATTTTTCATGGGATAATAATTGATCAGAAACAAAGCATTTAAGATTTAGGTAGAACAAACAGAATTTTTATACAGGATAGAAAACTGCCTAATATATAATTGACTATCAGAAAGTCTAAATTCAATACAGTGTCTACATAAGAATGATGAGAAGCATTTAAAATGCAGGGTTGGGGTTTTTTTTCAGTAATCATGTTGACTCTTGTTGCAGAAGTATCAAGTTGTCTTCCAGAGAAACATGGAGACAATTCATTTATGGTTTCAGTGTTTATTAGCATTGCAAAATTAGTCATGTGACACTTCTTTGAAAAGTTCAACAACAGAATGTAGTTATAGGAAGATAAAGATATTTTTCATGAATGTCCAAAAGATTTTCAAAGGAACTATGTAGTCATGGGATAAAAAGGATTATCAAATGGATACTGTACTAATGTGCAGGTGGCAGAGGGTAGGAAAAGATGACAAATCCTTATGACAGAAGGAGTTTTTTTAATTTAATTATATGTCCTAGGGTTCATGCTGTTCATGTCCCTGGAAGAAGAATAACCAAATTACAAATGTTCTGATGACACTGTTAATTAAGGACAGTAAAACAAGGGCCAACTCTTAAGAACATCAAAAACATCTCATGTGATTCAGGATCTGGGCAATAAAACAACAGACAAAATTTAGTTTTGATAAATCTGGGCTGCTGCCTATGGTAAAATAAGTCCTGCCTCTCCATATAATAGGATCAGCCCTGAGCTGACCATTGTCACTGAAGTGCGAGATCTTGGGGCTATGATGGAATATTCCATTAAAACATCAACTTGACAAAAAATATCAACTCTGTCAGTCAAGTGGGCAAAAGAACTATTAGGAATTAGAAGGAAAAAAGAATATATTATGTCACTCAGTAAACAGATACCTAATGCACATCTTGAATGGCACAAGCACTGGTCTCTCATCTCCAGGAGGAGGTCATTGAACTAGGAAAAGTTCAGAGCACAATAAGAGCAATGACAGTATGGGTCGCTAAGGAAGCACTTCAGTTTCTTCTATTCAGAAAATAAAAAACTATAGTAAGGTATGATAAAGTCATCTTTGGGATGGAAAGGGTGGACAGAGGTGGCCAGTTCACTGTCACTTGCAGTATAATAACCAAGAGGCACTAAATCTTGCTAGAAAGAGGAAGGTTCAAAGGAAAGAAGGTGATCTTTCCTAAACCAATGTAGTTAGAGTAGGATGCCTTGCTGCAAAATTATATAAATACTGAAAGCTGATATATGTTCATCAGAAGCCTAGGCAACGCTTGTTAGAAAAATACAATGAAGCTATTAAATACACAGGAATTACAGCTGGGTGAGGAACTCTCAGATCACTGGATATTGGTGAAGTACTCCTTCCTTTCAGAAATCTCTCAAGTCCTTTGAGAGAATTTTTCCTCTTTCTGTTCTATAATTCTGTAATTTTTTCTATTTTTCCTACAGATTTCATGAAGATACAAATAAAATTGTATATTTTCATTATTTCTTTGCCTATCAGCAATTATTCTGATCAATGAGAAAGGTCTAGAAAGATCCACAGTGAAAAAGGAAAGAAAAAAATTTACGTTCGAAAAGAAACATTTCCCTGCTTTTCATTTTTATATATATTCATATCAAAAAATGAGAATAATAAATAAGAAATAAAAGTGTGGACTTTTAACAATAGAATTTTCCAAAGAAACACAATAAAAATGAAAAAAAAGTAAGAGCATGATAATTTCAAATTTCCCATAAAAATGTTCAAGTGCAATAAAAGTAATGTTTTCTCATAAAAATTATTTCTAAATGCAGAATAATTTTATAGCAGGATATGCTTGCATTAGATATGCTAATTGTTGAATATAAATTTCAGGAAAACTGAGCATTTTTTAAAAGGCTTTTCCATTTTTACCTATTTTTTATCTATTTTACCTATTTTTTTTAAACACAGAAATAATTGGACCCACTTTTATTGTTAAGGTTTACATAGGCTTATATACATGCATTCTATGAATAAATATGTTTTGCAAATAATTTTTTTTTGCTATATCATTTGTGAAACAACAAACAAATATCCTGCATCATTTAAAATTAGTATCATGCACAAATGGTAGTGAGAGTCTGTTGGACCATGGAGACATAAGTGGGGAACAGTGAGGGAGTTTGATGTCTGCGTTTTGTTCCGAGAACTGTGTTCAAAATGTAAGCAAGCAAACTACAAAGGCAAAACTTCAAGTCATTCTGACCTTTTGCATTGTGGAGTTGCACTTGTTCTTTTCATCGTCAGCCTTATTGAACCCAGATGAAACTAAAACTGCCTGGTTTACATCCAGGCATTTACTTCTTCTAAGAAAGCTAGTAAATAGCATATTTAATTCAAAAAGAGGATGGTATGTTTAGCTGAGTATTGTAAAACCTAGTGTTAACATTTAAGACCTGGCCATCTCACTTTATCATCAGATAGTTTAACATAATGCTAAATAAGACCAAGCATGGGAAACTAGTCAGATCAGCTTTCCACAGAGAAGGGCACCTTCACTTTACCACCTTCAGAGCATCTCTAAGAGTGCACCACCTGCAAGAAGATCATCATAACTGAGTGGTTTTCTATCTGGCACCTTTCACTGAACAGTAGTATTGATGTATTTAATCTATGAGTTGTGTTGAGATTGACTATTTGATGGAATACTTGCAATAACTATTTTTCTGTTTGTTATTTAAGGTTAGTGACAGGTCCCCCACACAACATGGTCTCGTTTCTTTACCCTATTTGGATGATCTTGCTATATTCTTTCCACCTCCATCAAAATCAAATTGATTGCTATTTCTTTAACAAATTAATCCTGACTGAACTTCTTTAATTATAGTGAACACTTACAGGAATAAAACCTAGCTCAAAGTGGCTGTGTTTATGCAGCACAAATATACAAGATGCAAGTGCATCGAATCCAAACTGATAGTTGAAATTTTTGAAAAATATTTGTGATTTTTTCTTAATTGTCATTTAGTAGCAGCATAGATGATTGCCATCAGTAGGATCATGATCCTTCAGGCTTTTTGGGTTTTAAGCAGGAGGTGTCAGAAAAGCTACCACAGGGATAACTGGCTTGTGGCAGCCAAGCGTTCATAGTGACATCGCTTTTTGATCCTTCGATGTCGGCTCTTCCCATTATTGTGAAGCAGAATTCACCAAGCGTTGGATTGTTCACCTACTAATAGGGAATGTGAGCTGGGCTTAGACCGTCGTGAGACAGGTTAGTTTTACCCTACTGATGATGTGTTGTTGCAATAGTAATCCTGCTCAGTCAGTTC